>JAIUCV010001166.1:0-165299 GCA_026724425.1 Erythrophleum ivorense
ATGGAGAAGATAAAGAAATTTGGTGAAGAATGGTGGTAATTTTGCTTGGTTTCACTTCTTCTTCCACTTTTTCTCCCTCTCTCTCTCTCTTCACATTTTTTTTCTTTCTCCCTTGTGTGTGGCATGAAAATGGTGGAATGGAGGTGAGGGAGATGAATTTAGATGAAGTTAAATGGTCCTCTACTTTTTGGCCATACTGAGCTTCAAATGGGATCAAAGGTCGTTAACCTCAATCTTCATAAATTTGGTGTCAATCGGACACCTAGGTCTTATAGGTGTAATTTTTACCGTTCTGTATTATGATTGTACTATAAAATTTTTATTTATTATAATTTAGTCCCTGAAACTCCTTTAGGGTTTCTTAGCCCTTTAGATATTCCTATTTCTATAGTTGTTACAACTTCTTTTTTCTATTTTGCTCATGGCTACTAATTGGGATAACCAGATCCTGGATCGGATCTCGCCGGCCATCCGGACAACTTGGCATCATTGGACCCGTCTCATCAAATGGAGTTTAATTGTGGGTCACAGATTTCTAAGATTCTTGCCCAATTTTTTGATATTCATGCCTAAAGTCATAAATAGAGGATGAAACTAGAGTTCCCTGAGCTTTCGGAGCAATTTATACATCTTGCCCAGCTCATAATTTTTCTTTGCATTTTGGTCCTTGACTTCTTCATACTTAACTTCAGAGACTCTTCGGAACCCCTTTTTTTCATCTATTTTGGTCCCAATTTTAAGGCACCTCTGGCCTTGACTCATCATTATTTGTGATCTAAAAGATTATTCTAATTTTATTAGACCTCAATTTACTCTATTTGGGGGACTTCCTTTTATATCTGGTGAATTTCGTACGTTGACAGAGAACCATATGTTACGTTTCTTGCGTTTCCTTACATTTTCTTGGATTTTCAGAAAACCGGATGTTACACATACCGTAGTGAGATAATATATAATTTTCATCACAATGTGCTTACAATATCGATTTTCTTACTTTTTAATACTTTTAGCAGCAAAAAATATTGATATTAAATGCCCAACTTCCTTATTTTAGCTTAAATACATCATTTCAACTTATCAATCTTAAAATCCCATCCAATAAAGTTTACCCATAAGAAGCATCACAAAAGAAGCATGGAATTTGGATCTAAGATCATGCATTGCAAACTTGCATAATTACATCATTCCCTACATGTCCATAATTCAACCACTAACTTTGAAAATTCATATCTTGATATAGAAAACTCCAATTCATGCAAATTAAGACTCTATGAAAATTTTAGATCAAAACAAACTCGTTTATGCCATGAAAATCTAATGAAATAGTAACCCTATCATATTTTTATGCATAGTTAGACCTAAAACTTTGAGCATTATATCATGAGCTATACAACTCCAAATTGAGTAATATCAGTGGCCATGGAAAGATTATGATGCCAACTATATGCCTATAAAATTTCATGAACATTGGAGTTCATTTGTCCCCTCAAGTATATGAAAAACTAGAACTAACCAAATAAACAATACTAGGGCAAATCTACAATTTTTAGCCTACTTTGAAAAATTATAATAAATTCTATAGAGTTCCAAAAATTTATGTTCTTTAGCTTATGTAAATGAGACATAAATGCCTATCAAATTTCATGCCAAAATTCATTCATTTGGCTTGGTTTTCATTAAGGGGAAAATTGTGGCTCAAAATGGCTTCTATAAAGCACCATATGGTTCAAAATGTGTTTCTTTAATGCAAGTGACCATTTGAGCATGTCCCAAATATGAAACACAGCATGTACAACTATCTCTAATCTCATTTGGTTCCAAACATCATGCATATCAAAATCACACTTTCACTTGGCTTTATACACACACTTTTCATGCCATACCTATACCCAAATTACATGTTCTTGCATTTTCATACCCAAAAATGGTAATCTCATACCTTTACATATGTAGGAG
The DNA here is from genome assembly GCA_026724425.1 of Erythrophleum ivorense. Lineage (NCBI taxonomy): Eukaryota > Viridiplantae > Streptophyta > Magnoliopsida > Fabales > Fabaceae > Erythrophleum > Erythrophleum ivorense. The sequence goes on from JAIUCV010001166.1 coordinate 1,957, forward strand.
GTTTACATTACATAAAGAACATATAAAAACATTCTTTTACACTAAACTACATAAAATCCTAAACCATTGTCAAAGTATCACAATTCAAGTTTGTTGACTCCCATCCTTGGCTTTTGAGAATTCCCTAGACATGGTTAGAAATAATATGTGGAGAGAGTGATATTCTATGAATCTCAATAGTTTATTCACCCTTTACATATACTTATAAGGCATATTATCATGTCAAAGAAAGCAAGCATGCATCATATTCTTCCAAATATCAAATATAATCATATTTATGAAATCATATGGATCCATCAAGGTTAAAAACAAGTTCTAGGAACTTTTGGTTTAGCCTTACCCAATTATTTGGGGCTTTGAATTAGCCTTACCCACTTTTAGGGACTTTTGACTTAGTCTCACTCATTCTTGAGACTTTTAGCCTTGTCTCACTCTTACTTAGGGACTTTTGGCTTCATCTCACCCAAATCAATAGACTTTTGGCACAACCTCACCCATTAAGAGCTATTTCACATTTTAAGATAATTCAAATCACATATTTGCATCCAATCATCAAACAATGACTATAGGCATAATTCATGATCCAAATACACATACAAGCAATCAATAACAATCAAATAACCAATATAAGCAAGCAAGAATGGATAAAGAGCTACCTTTCTCAAGATGCATAAATTTTCCTCTTGGTTCCTTAGTCTCCCTATTCGGCCTCACACACACACTTGGGAGAGACTTGATTTACTTAGCCTAGACACATCAAACAAGACATAAATACATCTATGGAATCATTTCTAGCCTCACATAAACCCTACATAACCAGCTTATTGGCATCCATATGGCTCCATTTAGTAGCATAATGAAGCAACTCATATAATTTATCATCTTGGCTCCAATTTCTCACTTCATCTAAGTTATATGACTCCATTTAAACTCACTAAAGTCATATAAACTCAAATCAAGGAGCATAACACTAAGTTACTTCTTTATGCATAATGGAACCCTAAATTTTCGACTTTTCAAATTAAGGCTTCTAAATTTAAACCAATAATTCCTTTGAAATTTATAACTTATATCTAGACCATTTCTATCCTTAGAATTAAAGAAAACTCTCCTTAGGTGCCGAATGGAGCTTGGCCAAGACACCCACACAATGGAGCACCTATGGAGTTTTGCTTACTTTTCTAGGGAATTTAGCACCTACATGAGTTCCTTAGCCTCTTCTTAACTCAATCATTCTCTTACATGGTCTAAATATAATGTTATAGTTTTAAATTTCCCAAGGTACAATCAAAACCCTTATTTTCATAACTTGCTATCCATATCTTCTCTTTGATTTCTATTGGTTCTATGTGATTCTCCATGCTTCAAACCCCATTTCCTATTAGGTTTGGACCAAAATCAAACTGTAACACCATAAGTCTAGCTCATCTCATGCCTTTGAATAGTATAATTATAATGAAACATACACATATTCTAATAGAGAAAGCATGAAAGTTTGGTTTTTATTTGCAAGTCATCATATCCAAAAACCCATTCGGTGTCACGTGGACTGGGTAAACTCATACTATGCCCCTCATATTTAATTTCATTATTACAACTCATTTGTATCACAAAAACCCACCTACAACTCTTGGAAATCGAAAGGAGCTATGGGAAATGGTATTCATTCTCGGACAGCACTGGCCTCAATTCTGGGCAAGTTTCGGGAAATCATAAATAAATCTAGAAAAATTTAAATCATGTAATCTTGGTCATTTTGGGAAGCTATGGATGTCTACTTTACACTAAAAATACGTCCAGAGTATAAAATTTATCACAGAGGACGTTTGACATCCAAAAATGTCCAGTGGTCGTTGCTGCCTGGGCTGCTGTTTCAGATTACTGATACAAACTTCTAAAATTCATAACTAATTATATAAACATCGAAATCACACAAATTCGGTCATTATGGAAAGCTACAAATCTTAAATTTATGCTAAAAATAATTCAAGAATGAAACAAATAACTTTAGTCAGCTGGACCCTATGAACAGTAATCGGACTCATGGGGAGCTACTGATGCTGACAGTTAACTTCAAACATGCATAACTCACTGCTCAGACCTCCAAATGAGGTGATCTCAGTGGCCATAGAAATCTTATAACCTCTAGTTTATGCATATAAAATTTTTATGGCATTGGACACCATTGGGCCATCGTGTGACACCGAATCAAAACTGCCAGTATGAACAGTACCCACACCAGAATCCATGAAAAATCCCAACTTTGAAAATTCATCAAATATTCTATAGGTCTCCGAAAATTATGATCCTTAGCTTCCCAAAAAGCTCTTAATGAGGCCTAATTGCATGCCAAGTTTCAGGGTAAGACTAACTCGTTTGGCCAAAAAATGACATAGGGTTCCATTATAGTCAATTTTGGCTCCATATTGGGTACCAAAATTGCCAAATGGATTCCCCTTGGTCTTGGCACCTTTTGGGCAAGTTTAAAAACATATTTTAGACTTGTGTGAGCTGTCCAAAGGGTCCCAAACCTCATGCATCTCATTTGGCCATTCAAACCCACATTTATACACATTTGCATCAAACTTCCAATTTGAATAACTTGGCATTACATACCCAAATTCATTTCTAAAGTTCATACATCATATCCATACATGTATACAATCACATAATATCATATTTACATGTGTCCTCAAGGGTCATGTGCCATTTACAATAATCATATACATCATTATGGCTCAAAAAGGGTAAAAGCTAGAAATATGAATGTCAATCTCTCTTCTTCAATGTTGTTGGCTCCCATTAGCATATCCACTTGGTTTACCTAGCATGTTAGATCATTGGAGAGGAGGGGATGAGATTCAAAGAATCCCAATAGCTTATCTCCCATTCCATCACACATAATATGTGCAAGCAAGTTTCATATATGCATGCATGGAGAAAGTAGAAATCATAGGCATTTTAAAGCAACTTTGGCATGTGAATCAATCATGCAAGACATTCAAGAGCTCACTAAGTGTTTGGATTGGCCTCACACTTCTCCTCATGGATTTTGGACTTGCCTCACCTATTCTTTAAGCACTTTGAACTCAACCATACTCTTGGGGGCCCACTTTGCTTTTGGGAGACTCTTTACTTTGTCTCAATCAAGCTCAAGGGTTCTTGGCTCATCCTCACCAAAGAGAAGAGTTCTTGGCCTTTCCACACTCAAGCAAACTCACAAAACATCATGTATCATTTGAAAACATAACATAGCATCAAGCATCATGGCATATAAAGGCATGCTAGCATACTTTTCTTAGCTTGAAAATACACATACACACATTCTAAAACAAGTCTAAACATACATCCATGTATGAGGAGAGGTGAAGAGAGCTACCTTGCATAATTTCACACACTTTTTCCTTAGCTTTCAAGCCTCCTCTTTTAGCCACACACCCACAAGTTGGTGGAAATAGTGTCTCTTGGCCTAGACACAAATTATGGGAGCCATTAAGTTCATGAAACAATTTCTAGGGCCATGCAACTTGCTTAAACCCTAGATTACTCTATAACCTCTATTATGGTCCCATATTGGCACCTAATGAAGCAACACCCCTCAAATGATTTCTAGGCCTCATTCTTTATTCTCAAATATGATTCTTGACTCCTTTTAAACCTCTTGGGAGTCATCATATTATTAAAACAAAAAGGCCTAAGATCATGTTACTTCCTTAGGTCACAATATGGAACCTAAAGCACCAAATCATTCTCTAGCTTCCTATATTTTTCCCAAGGTTTCCCCTCACATTCATTCATCATATATGAGTCAAAAATGGGCTTGAAACAATTTAAAACTCTCCCTAACTATGCCATCCCTACTTGGCCAAAACTTAGAGCATAAATGGGATTTCATGGCTTCTTGATTTTTCCTTGATGGGAGAACCATTTAGGGAGGTTGTTAAGAGTTATAGGAGGTCAAGGAAACACTTAAATAGCCAATAGAACTCATAAATTAAATCAGTTTTTACAATCCCCTTATATGCTCTACACTTTTCTAACTTTTAGGTTCATGACTTTCCTGGGGGTTTTGTTCATTTTCATGGAGGAAGAGGCATATGGGGGACCTCATAGGGATCTTAGGAACTTAAGCAAACACTAATCTAAGCTAGGGAATTCATGATCAAAACAGATTTCACAATGTCTCCATGAATCCCTCACTTTTCTATCTTGTGTTTTCATGCTTCTTTCTTTGATTTCTTTGCACCTACTTGCTTCTCACACTCCAAAATCTATGAATCTCCCCTTGCTAGGATCAGAATTCATCTCCCTTTGATTGGGCTCTATATAGGACGAAATTATCACAAGGAGGAGAAGGGAAGAAGAAGCATGGGAAGACAACAAGTTACCTTGATTTCCTAACTTTCTCAAGAGCTCTCTTCCTTGCTTCAACTCTCTCCTTGAATTTCGAAATTTACCCCTCTGTTCTGGGCTCAAAACAGAACCAAACACCTCACTAAATCCATAGGAAGAGAGGAGGAAAGGAGGGGAAGAAGTTTTCTAAAGGAAGAACAAAAGTTTCCCATGAATTCATACCTTTCTCTTGGCTTTTCTTCTTCCCTTGAGCTTGCTCTTGTGCGCCACTCTCTCTCTCTATTTTCTGGGCAGAACAGAGCATTTTACTCAGAGGAGCTACTTGAATGTGGATAAGAAGAAGCCAAAAGTCACCTTTATGCAACTTTTTACTTTTGCATGTTAGTCCCCTTTTCTTGCTTTTTCATTTTAGGCTCATATCAACTCCTTTTTAAAATATTTCTTTTCCATCATATTCCTTAGGCTCTTAATCATAAGAATTGCCTTTGGAATCATTTAAAAAGGATTTGAAACTATTCCGAACCGTTCGGTCAAAGTTTTGGTCAACCTTTGCCGAAATCGCTCACCGGAGGGGTTTCAACTATTCTAGGGGTTCCCATTGTTTTCAGGCCTCTGAGAACCCCGAAAAGCTTAAATTTTCCATTTAAAAAGCTCTCCTGTGAGTTTTCAAAGTTTTCCAAAAATTACAAAAATACCCCTACTTTCTTCAGCAAATTTTCTAAGCTCTTCTGGCTCTGATTTTGGGCATCTCAAACCTCAAATCCTCATTTTCTAATATTTAAAATTTTATCATAATTTTAGTTGGCCCCAATTCCTTCTATTTCGAGGACTTCTTTTATATTTGGCTCATTTCTGACGTTTACGGAGAAACCAAACATTGCGTTTCTGACGTTTACGGAGGGACCAGATGTTACACAAACTCCCTTCATGGTCCTCCTAGGCTGGCCGAATTGAGGACTCCATGAAAGAACCAAGGAAGCAAGTTATTCAAGAAGAGACATACCTTATTTGCTTAGTTGCCAAGTGAGCTTCCTTAGGCTTCCAAAGTTTTCTTCAAACTCTTTCTTCCTTTCACTAAACTAGCCACAAAACACCACCATTCAATGCTTCCAAAACCATGGAAAGAGAGAGAGAAAGTATATAAGAACATTAGAGAAAGGAAAAACATGAAAAGAAAGCATTTTCTTACACTTTTTGCTTATTTTCTCCCTCCCTACTTCTCCTTCTTGTGCGCCTTTTATAGTTGAGTTTGATTCTGGTTTCAAGTGAAAAATTCAGCTTGAGGGGCCCATGGGACATGCTGGCCTGATATAAGAAGGAAAATGGTATTTTATAACATTTTTCAAAATACCCATTATGCCCTTCCATTTCAATTCATCTATTTGAACTCATTTTAACTCTTTTTGAGAACCATCTTTTAATCATGAAATTTAGGCTCTCTAATTCATTAAATGCCTTTGATTTCATATTAATTGAATTAAAAATTTTACCAAACTATCTAGTTAAAGTTTTGATTAACTAATGACCTAATCATATATCGAAATGTTTTAACCTTTCCAACTATTCTTATAATTTTCTAGGCCTCTAAGAACCCTAGTGAGCTTAATTTTATCACTTAAAACTCTCTCCTTTGAGGTTTCAAAAAGTTTTCTAAAATTACAATTTTACCACTAGACTTTGCATCTTTCGGTTTAGTCATTTTATCTTTAGTTCTAGGCTAACCTTAGACTTTAAACCACATTTTTAGATGTTCTAATTAATATCTTAATCTTATTTACTCTCAATTTTCCTTCCTTTAGGGTGGATCCCATATCAATTTACTAGTTCTAGTTCAGTTTCTAAAAAGGCTATTATTACATCTCCCAAGTGTGTGTGAGGTTAAAAAGGAAAACTAGAGAACCAAGGGGGAAATTTGTTCTTCTTGAGAAAGGTAGCTCTTCATCCATTCTTGCATGTTTAACTTAGTTGTTTGATTGTCATTGATTGCTTGTATGTGTGTTTGGATTATGAATTTTGCCTATTGTATTGGTTTGATGATTTGATACCATTATGTATCTTAGAATGCATTTGAAATGTGAAATGGCTGTTGATGGGTGATGTTATGCCAAAAGTCCTTTGATTTGGGTGAGGTGAAGCCAAAAGTCCCTAATTAAGGGTGAGACAAGGCAAAAAGTCTCAAAGAATGAGTGAGATTAAGTCAAAAGCCCTTAAAAGTGGGTGAGGTAAATCCAAGAATCTTAAATAATTTTGTGTGGCTAGACCAAAAGTTCTAAGAGCTTGTCTTTGACCTCGATGGATCCATATAATTTCATAAATATGATTATGTTTGATATTTGGATGCCTTTGATGTGTGCTTGCTTTCTTTGACATAATAACATGCCTTATAAGTATGCTTGAAGGGTGAATGAGCTATTAGGATTCTTAGAATCTCACTCTCCCCTATATTATTTCTAACCATGTCCAGGAAACTCTCAAGAAGCTAAGGATGGGAGCCAACCAGCATGAATTGTACTAGTTTGACAATGGGTTAGGATTTTATGTATTCTAGTGCAAAGGAATGGTCATATATGTTATTTATGTAATGTAAACATTCCTATATATGTAAAAGTATGAGATTATGATGTAAATACCATATTTGGATGTATATGTGCAAGAACATGTATTTTGGGTATGTGCCATTGAAAGTGTGTGTATAATGCCAAGTAAAAAAGTGGTTTTTAGTTGCATGATATTTAGGACTCGATAAAATGGTTGCATGTAACACCATATTTATATAGCTTATTCCATATCTTATCTAAACTCATTTCCAAGAATTTCACAACATTCTCAAGAAAGCCTTAAAAAATAATCAATTAAAGTTACGTTACATTATGTATAAATTTTTGTTTCATGTCTTGTGGACCATATGAAGTTATCCATATCATTCTAATATTTAAATACACAAATACAACTCAAACCAAGCTTAATAAGTAGCCTAAAACTCGAGAAAATGAAGTATATGCATGAAAATATAGTGTACAGCCTTGGACTGAAATTCTAGATTTCTGTCATGAATTTGAAAATTCATAACTACTTCTAAAAAAATCAAAATCAAGCAAAATATACCATTATGGAAAGTTAAAGATGTCTAATTTATGTTAAAAATAAATCTAGACTACAACAGGGACATCTATCTACTGGAAATTAATGGAACGGTACCAAAGATTGCCTATCACTATTGATACTATCCTCCAACTTCAAAAATTCATATCTCCCTGCTCAAAGGTCCAATTGGGGTGATCTTGGTTGCCATGGAAATCTTTTCATGTCTAGTGTATTACTATAAAATTTCATGAGCATTGGACACAATTTGGCCCTCAAATGATATAGCCCAAAGAACTGACCATATGAATAGTGTTTACATTAGAATAGTAGAAAAATGCCAACTTTGAAAAATCATAATTAATTTCATAGAGCTCCAAATAGTATGCTCTTTGGCTTCTCAAAAAGCTCTAGATGAGATCTATGTGCATCAGAAATTTCATGAGGAAATTCTCTCATTTGATCAGATGTTGACATTAGGTTGCAAAATGACTTATTTTGTGTCATATAAGAGCTCCAAATGGTCCATTTTAATTTCTAAGACACCCATGGCCACTTGAGCACGTGAGAAAGCACAAAAATGGCCTACCAAACATGTCTCAAAGGTGTACAAACCCAGAAATAAAAAACTTGCTCTCTCACCCCTAGCCATACACAAGAGTGCATACATTTTATGTTGCCATCCAATGTCCAAAAACTACAATATCATTCATTTGGCATCAAGTTCTATACATACATCAAATATTTGGGTGATTACACATGGTCAAATGATTATACAACAATTCCATCATAGTATTACATCATATGCCATTCATATGGCTACAAAATAAGCAAAACTAAACACTTTGCTGTCAATCTCTCATCTCCCAACTTGGTGGCTTCTATTACCTTGCTCATTTGGTCCACCTAGTATGTTAAGGCATTGGAGAGGGGGGAATGAGATTCAAAGAATCTCAATAGCTCATCTCTCTTTCAATCATACATAAATAATGCAATTCAAGTCTTACAAATGCATGCATCGATATCATGAATCATGTAGTCATTCACGCAACAATTTTAGCATTTCAAGAAAGCATATAAACACACATAAGTTTGCCAAGCAAGTAGTTTAGCCTCACCCATTCTCTTATGGATTTTGGACTTGCCTCATGTAATAACATATTATTTTCTAACATTGATTCCCTTCTTGCAAGTGGAATTATACAATTCATTAAAGAAATCCCAAGGAAATGCATTAAAATAATGAATTAAATTGCATTGCGTAGCGGATAAATTTTTCATTTCGCGTCTCTGGGACCCCATGAACTCACTAACAACATTCTCCAATTATTTTCCATTCATACAAATCATAACATTCTCAAAACTTAGCACAAACCACGAATCAAGAGTCAAAAACCCCAAATAATCACATTTTGTCTCGAGTTCCAAGATAGCAGAATTTGAAGCAACTTTAAAAAATCATAACTAATTTTAAAAAAATTGAAATTACACAAATGTAGCTTTCTGGTAAGCTCTAGATGTCAACTTTACATTAAAAATAAGTCCCAGCCATAAAAATCTCATTTGGGTCATATTTGACAATAGAAATGGTAGGGAGTTTGAGCTGTATAGAAATTTGATGTAGCTTATTGATATAAATTTTAGAAATTCATAATTAATTCCACAAAAATCTAATCCATTCAATCTATGCCAATTTGGAAACTACAATGTTAACTAGAGGGGAAAATAGTTCCAGACCAATCCAAGAGCATTTAGACCTCTAAAATCAATCAAACAGTAACACGGGTCTAACAGTGCACCTGGTACCTGGATAACAATTTCAAAAATTCATATCTCCCTCTCTAGACATCCAATTAAGGTGCTTCTAATTGGCACAAGTCACTAAAAAGGTCTAGTTTCTCTTGTAAAATTTCATAGCAATTGGATATCGTTTGTGTAATACCCTAAAATTTATTAAGGTGTTAATCATAGATTTGAGTTAATAAAGAATAATTAATATAAAATGATTGGGCAAGTTATTTAAATGAAAATTTTAGATAGATAAATTATTAATATGAGTTTAAGATTTAATTGGGTTAAAAACCTCATCTAGGCCCAAATTAAAAATTAAATAGGCCATGGTTAGAGACTAATGGAGGCCCAGTGATTTTAGGTGCAGACCTAACCTTTTAATGTAAGACTTGGCCCAAGAGAGAGCACTTAGGGAGGGCCCAATTTGATTTAATGAGATGGAGGCCCAAGACCCACCTCATATAAGCTCTTATAATTGGCCCAACATCTATTATGCAGACCTCAACTAAATGGGCTCTTGAAAATTTGACTCAATCTAACTAAAAATCTGAACTCTTGTAAATTGGCCCAACAAATTAAAACCTTAACCCAATAACTAGTGGGAGCCCAATAGGTCTATAGGCTGGTGGGTCAACCCATAACCCATTTAGGACCCAACTTAAACCCTAAAAATCATTCTAGCCACCCCCATTCTGAAGAACCATAAGAAACACAAACACAAATTCGAAGGTCCAAAGGGGAGGCTAGGGTTAACAGCAAAATTCCATCATTTTCCACTCCTAAAGCAAGATTTAACTAAGGTAAAAGTTATATAACTTAATTCTCTCTTCTTTCTCTTCGATTTGAGCTAATTGGCTTCTCATTTGGAGCACTTTCACCCACACCCAAAATTTGAAACTTGCTATTTGATGTTTCCATGGTGAAATTTCATAGGTTGGGGCTAAGGGTGTTATTAGGTAAGTATAAACTCTTCATTTTGATGTATTTTCCACTAGTTTAAGACCCCCATAGTAGACTTATAGTATGAGCCTTAATTTTGTGTGAATTTTCCTAGGGTTTAAAGTGATGTTTTGATGTTTCTGGTATAGGGAAGGTAAAACCCGAAATTAAAGGCTCTTAGTGATTGGGTAGGTGTTCCTTAGGTAACTATTAGTAATTTAATTCTTTGAGCATTGGGTTATTACCATAAATGACGAATGGGATAGTAATGGACTAATATAAAGTGATCATTTTCTGACATTATGATTATAAGAGGATTTTGGTACTGTTATTAGCTTCCTAACTTTTCTACAAGTGAGGTAACCGGGGTTCATGCTAATTCCATACATATATCTATTTTAATTTTGTATTTTCTATATGATTATGATTTTGATACTAAATGATTTGGTTGGCTATCTGTTATATGTAATTGGACCTTGTGAGTCCATGGTGAAGCTGTGGTGTGGCTGTCACCCATACATATGCTTTGATTGGACACTGGGTTGTGATCAGACCCTAGATGCACCGAGCCCTGGTTGTACTCATTAGGGAGTAAGTGCCATGGATGGGCCTCTCTCGGTGTTATTGGCCTTTAATATGTGGAATTGTGATTACTAGTATGGGATAGTAATCATAGATAGCCTAATTATTTCATTTACTGGTATGGTTGTTGGAGGAGTAGAAATTAACACTTAAGTCTTGAACTAGTAATGATAGATAAGCTTCGTAAATTAGGCTAATGGAAGCTATTGGAGCCCCACAAATTAAGGTAGAGGGGCCCTAAGGTGTCATTGGAGGGAGAGTAGAGAGTATGAGACAAGATTTCAGAAGTTGTAGGATCAAATGGCATTTAGCCGCGGCCAAAATTGTCTTAGCCATGGCCAATAGAGGCGAAGTTGCCCAAGAAGAGTACCAGAGAGCAATTCATCATAGTGAGAAGTGGAATTTGTTGAGACAAAATGTGAAAGGCCAAACTAGCAGTCGTCTAGAGGGTAATTCACTGCGGCTAAGCAAGAATTGGCCACGGTAAATTTTTGTGAAAATGTGCCAGACATTCTAGAAAAGAATTAGCCAAGGTGAAAGGGGGAAATGGCCCAGGCCAATAGCGAAAGGTGAGTAAGGTAGGCTCCAAGAGGTCTTCTTGTCGTGGCACCATGTAAAGTACCAAAGAGCAATTGGCCGTGGCACAAAGACATTTAGCCGCGGCTAACAGTCCTAAACTCTCATTCTAACCTAGGAACCTTAGTTTTTCCTATGGCAACCTCAAGGGATGGCTTAGAAAGATTAGTAGAAGATTATTGTAGTTAGAATTAATGGGTAATAGAATCAAAGGCTTATAAATGAGTGTTTGTTTCTCTTGTGTACATGAATGATTGTAATTATTTGGTTGATGACTCTAATAACATCGAGGTTCAAATTTTCTCTGCATTTTCTAAATGAAATTAGTCATAATGTCTTGTAATCTTGATTTATGGTTATTAATCGTGTATTTAACCTTAATTACATTGATTAGAAATTTGGATTATTACAGTTTGCCCCATGATTGAAACTGAACAAATTTCAGACCAGATGAACAGTGCACTGACCAAAAACCAAAAAATTTGCCAACTTCAAAAATTCATCAAAAATTTTATAGACCTCTAAATAATACCTATTTTAGCTTCCCAAAAAGTTCTCAATAAGCTCTAGATGCATGCCAAATCTAAGATCAAGAAGAGCCCATTTGGACAAAAAGTGGTATAGCTCACCAAAGTGCCATTTTTGCTTCATATGAGATACCAAATCTGTCTAAATGGTCTCCTTTAATATTTGACACCTTTTGGACAAGTTTAAAAGCATGAATATGACTTGTGTGAACTGCCCAAGTGGTCCCAAACCCCATGCATCTTAATTGCCCATCCCACATCAAAGAATACACATGTAACTATAAGCCATCAAAGTACCAAAATCCATATTTATATTGATTTCGTGCCACATGTGGTCCATACAAGATTTATACATCATATTATAATTGTTGATGGTCTTACATCACAAAATAATATGTACAAGGTAACTTTGGTATTCAAATACATAAACTATATAATGGATAAAGTATGACTTTTCAATGCTCTTGGCTTGCCTTCCTTGATTCTTGAATGTCACCTAGGCATTTCAAGATGATGGAGGGAAGAGGAGTGAGATTCCTAGAATCTCAATAGCTCACACACACATTCAAGGCATACATACATCAAGTGTACAAGTAAACAAGCTACTTGGAGCATGAATGCATATTTTCAAGATTTCTATGCCACGATTTCACAATTATGTCATCAAGAAGCTTTAGGGACTTTTAGTTTTGTCTCACCCCATTTCTAGGACTTTTGCAAATGCCTCACTCTTGGCCTAGGGACTTTTGACTTAGCCTCACCCATCCAAGAGACTTTTGGCTTAGTCTCACCCATGCCTTGAGACTTTTGGCATCTCCTTATGTTCATTAAGGGACTTTGGGCATCACCTTACCCTTATGAGTCATTCTCACAATCAATAACATTCAAGACAACACATTGGTACCAATGCAATCTCAAAACATCAAGTGGCATGTTCTCACATCACAAGATCATATACAAGTACACAAAGATATACATATGCATACAATAATGCATGGAGAATGAGGTGGAGAGCTACCTTAAATTTATGCAAGCTTTTCTTAGTCTTTCTCCTCCCTTTTTTTAGCCTTATAAGTGCACCTAGGTGGGTTGGTATTCTCTTGGCCTAAACACCATAAACAACACACAATTACACACTTGAAGCAAGCCAAGATATTAAACTTACTCTTAACACACAATTGGTTCCATAAGTGGTATAATGGTTACATAAATGGCCTATTGAAGCAACCTTCACAATTCAAGCTTTAGGCTCCCATTTCTTTCCATTTCTAGGTCTCTTGGGCTCATTCAAAGTCCTTGGAGCCCTCACACAATCATTTACACAAGCTTAGAATCAAGTTGCTTCACAAAGTACCATTATGGACACCATTGTCCCATCTCCCAATCCATGGCTTCTAAATTTTTTCCAATGGTTTCTCCCATCTTCTAACATTATATAAAGTCCCAAACTGAGGGTAGAACAAATTAAAACACTCCCTAACCTAATAAACCTGGCTTGGCCGAAACTAGCACCATGGAAGGGCTTCTTGGAGTTTCAAAATTTTCCTTGATGGGAGAGCCACTTAGGAGGGTTTCTAGAGGTCTTAGGAGCTCAAGAAAACACTTAAATAGCCAAGGAATTACTCACACAAAATCATATTTTCTAAAACCCTAAAGAAGCCTACACTTTTCTAACTTGATTTATGTTAGTTTTTCTTACAATTTCTTTGCATAATCTTAATCCTCACACTCTTTTTCTTAAGATTCTCCCTTGATTCTACCCAAATTCTAGCCCCTTATACTCCTCCCTAAGTTGGCCAAAACTCAAAACAAGAGGAAGCAAAGAGAAGAAGCAACTCAAAGCATGAATTACCTTATATTCCAACTTAGTTTTAAGAGCTTTTCTCCTTGGTTAGCCTCCTCTCAATTAATTCAAAGTCCCCCCTTAAGAACCTAGATCTTAGATACCCAAAGAGAGGATGAATTCCTAAGACAAATCAGGAGTGAGATTACCCAGGTAGGACCTCAGATTTTAGGATAGTTGAGAATGGTGTGATAGTATACCAAAATAGAATTTGTGTGCCTTGTAATAACGAACTGAGAGAGATAATTCTAAAAGAGGCACATAAGAGTAAATATACTATCCACCTAGGTTCCACCAAGATGTATCAAGATTTAAAAAGAATATTCTGGTGGCCAAGAATGAAAAATGATATAACAGATTATGTAGCTAGATGTTTAGTGTGCTAGAAGGTTAAGATAGAACACTAGAGACCCACTGGGTTATTGTAACCCCTAGATATCCCAGAGTAAAAATAAGATAACATGGCTATGGTTTTATTATGGGATTATCCAGAATATCCTCTGAACACGATGTTATTTGGGTGATTGTAGATAGACTAACAAAGTCTACGCACTTCTTAACTATTAGGGCCACCTATACTTTAGATAAATTAGCCTAGTTATACATAAGAGAGATAATGAGACTTCAAGGAATACCCAGTAGTATAGTATTAGAGAGAGACCCCAAGTTTATATCAAACTTTTGGAGGTCATTACAGAATGCCTTAGGGACTAGGTTGTATTTTAGTACTGCCTATCACCCCAGACAGATGGTCAAACTGAGAGGACCATCTAAACCCTAGAAGACATGTTGAGGCCATGTATATTGGAGATGAGGGGTAATTGGGATGTGTATCTACCATTAGCAAAATTTGCATATAAAAATAGTTACCATTCCAGTATCCAAATAGCCCCTTTGAAGCTTTATATGGGAGAAAATATAGATCCCCTCTATGTTAGGTTGAGCTAGGTGAGAGGAACTTGATAGGACCTAAAATAGTGGACCAGACTACGAGTAGATAGAAATGATTAAAAAGAAATTCCTCACAGCCCAGAGTAGGCAAAAAAGTTATGCTGATAGGAGAAGGAGGCCGTTAGAGTTCGAGATTGGAACTATGTATTCATCCAAGTGTCTCCAGTGATTGGGGTAGGTCAGCCTATACAGGTAAGGAAGCTTAGTCCTAGGTATATTGGTCCATTTGAAATTCTTGAAAGAATTGGACCCATGGCCTACTGAATAGCCCTACCTTCTAACCTAGCCCAAATCCATAATGTTTTCTATGTCTCCCAATTGAAAAAGTACTTACCAGGCCTCTCACATGTCATAGAATATGAGCATATTCAATTACAAGAAAATCTTTTCTATGTTGTTGAACTAGAGAGAATTGTGGATGCTAAGTTGAAACAGCTAAGAAATAAGAATATTCCTCTAGTGAAAGTGGTTTAGAAAAGTTTGACATCTAAGGAGGCAACCTGGGAGCTAGAGGATGAAATGAGGCAAAAATATTTAGAGCTATTTCCTTAAGGTATGCATTTAAATTTTGATGACGAAATTTTTTTAAGGGGGGTAAAAAATGTAACAAACGGTAAATTTCATAAAACAATGAAATGAGCTATATAAAAGCAAGTCCCCTATAATGATATAGATAATGTTCAAAAAATTTAGGTAGTATCCTAGGCTTCTAAAAATAATAAGCCCAGGCTCAGACAAAAGAAAAATGGAGGTAAGATGATGAAGTAAAATTTGTTACGAAATTGACGAAACATAGTTGCATTTTTGTAATTGTAACATCCGGTTCCTTGAAAACCAGAGGAAACGTGAGAAACGTAACATACAGTTTCTCCGTTAACGAACAAAACTTACCGGATACAAAAGGAAGTCCCCCAAGATGATGGAGTTAAGGTCCCAAAAAATTTGGGAAGCATTCTAGACTCCTAAATATGAGAATCCTAGGCTCAGATGGAAAGAAAAATGGAGCTAGAATGAAGAAACAATTTCTCATGAAAAAGCCTACGAAACGTAATGGCATTTTTGTAATTTCAAGCAATTTTTGGAATTCACACAATAGGGCTTTTTAAATGAAAGTTTTGAGTTCTTCAGGGTTCTCAGAGGCCCTAAAAACCATGGGAAGCCCCAGGACTGTTAAATTCCCTCCGGTGGATGTTTTCCAACATCGGTGTGCTTGAACTTTGACGAATCTGTTCGGGAAGGTTTTAGCTCCAATTTGAGTGATTCCAAAGCCATTTTTCTTAATTGAGGACCTAAATTTTGTAATGGAAAAGACGGTTCTCAAAAAAGAGCTAAAACGAAGGAGAAACAAAAATGCAAAGTATGAAGGGCAAAATGGGAATTTTTGAAAAAGTCCTTTTACCATAGCTATATATAGGTGGCGCCTCACACTTGCCCTCATTTCACTTCAGATTTTCCAGCCCCAAATCAGAAGAAGAACCCTAAGGGAGAGGCACCCAAGAGAGGAAGAAGGAGGAGGAAGAAAGCCAAGCTTAAGGTATGTTTTCATGGCAATTTTCCTTACTTTTCTCCACCTCCACCACCTCTCCTTCATTCTCCTTTCTTTCCTTGGATTAAAATGAGGTTTATAAATCTGATTCAAGGGAGATATTCAAGGGAAAGTTCGGATTTGAAGAGAGGAGCTTGGAGAAATCAAGATTCAAGCCAAACTAAGCAAGGAAACAAGGTAAAAATGCATCCTATGGTTGATACTTTGAACCCCACTTCTTCTCCATTTCGACCTAGACCAAGAACCCTAGGAGGATCTGATTTCCAAGCCCAACCAAGCATGATTCTTAGGTATTTGATGGAGAGGAATAAGAATATGCAAAGAAAACAACAAAATAACCATTAGATTTCAAGATGCAAGTTCTAGGGTTTCAATTGCACCTTGTAAAATCTGATTTTGTATGATGATTCCTAGGCCTAAGTAAGAGTTTACATGAGCTCCCAAGATCCCTAAGAGGCTCCCCATATGCTTCTTCCCTTGAGAAAACAAAGAAAGCTCCATGGAACCTAATATGCTTCATAGCCTCGGCCTAGATGGGTTCTCCTAGCTAGGGAGAGTTTTAAATTTTTCTAAGGCCATACTTGAGTCATATTTGATGAATGAAAATGAGGGGAGGCCTTGGAAAAAATTTAGAACTCATAGAAAGTGATTTGGTGCCTTAGGTTCCATATTATGACCTAAAGAAGCAACATGATGTTAGGCTCTTTGTTTTAATTGTGTGATGACTTCAAGAGGCTTAAAAGGAGTCAAGAATCATATTTGAGAGGAAAGAATGGAGCCTAGAAATTATTTGAGGGGTGTTGCTTCATTAGGTGCATTTATGGACCATAATGGAGCCTATAGAGCAATCTAGTATCTAAGCAAGTTGTATGACCTTAGAGTTTGTTTCATAAACCTAATTGACTCCCATAAATTGTATCTAGGTCAAGAGAAACCATCTCCACCAAATTGTGGGTGTGTGGCCGAAAGAGGAGGCTTGAAAGTTAAGGAAAAAGTGTGTGAAATTGTGCAAAGTAGCTCTCTCCATCTTCTCTCATGCATGAATGTGTGTCTAGCTTGTTTTGGAATGTGTGTATGTGTATTTTCAAGCTTTGGAAAGTATGCTAGTATGCCTTTACATGTCATGATCCTTGATGCCATATTATGTCTTAAATGAATCCATGATGTTTGTATGAGTTTGCTTGAGTGTGGAGAGTCCAAGAACTCTTCCCTTGGGTGAGGATGAGCCAAGAACTCTCGAGCTTGGTTGAGACAAAGCAAAGAGTCTCCCAAAAGAAAAGTGAGCTCCCAAGAGTATGGTTGAGTCCAAAATGCTCAAGAATGGGTAAGGCAAGTCCAAAATCTATGAGGAGAAGTGTGAGGCCAATCCAAACACTTGGTGAGCTCTTGAATGATTTGTATGAGTTGTTCACATGCCAAGTTTGCTTTTAAAATGTCCATGGCTTTTATTTTCTTCATGCATGCATTTGTAAAGCTTGCTTTGCACATATTATGTGTGATTGAATGGGAGATGAGCTATTGGGATTCTTTGAATCTCATCCCCTCCTCTCCCATAATCTAACATGCTAGATGGACCAAGTAATTATGGGTGAAGGGAGCCAACAACCATGAAGAGAAAGGATTGACAAGCCTATGTGTTATTTGAGCCATTTTGGAACCATAATGATAGTTCATAATGTATATGATGTTATATATGTATCATGAACCATAAGGCATGTGTAAATATACTATTATGTGATGTTTAGATGTATGAAAATGATATATGACCTATAGCACTTATTTTGAGTATGGAAGGCTAAGGTGTGCAATATGGGATTTTGATGAATGTATGTATAAGTGTGGGTTGAATTGCCAAAATGAGATGCATGAGGTTTGGGACCATTTGACCAGCTTACACAAGTCTCAAATGTGCTTTTGGACTTGCCCAAAAGGTGCCACAACCAAGGGAAGGCCATTTGGCAAATTTGGTACCTCATATGGAGCCAAATTTGACCATAATGGAACCCTATATCACTTTTTAGCCAAATGAGTTAGTCTTGATCTGAGATTTGGCATGCAATTAGGTCTCATTAAGAGATTTTTAGGAAGCTAAAGATCATAATTTTCTGAGACCTAGAGAATATTTGATGAATTTTCAAAGTTGGGATTTTTTATGGATTCTGGTATGGGTACTGTTCATACTGGCAGTTTTGAAGTCTGTGTCACCCGATGGCCACATGGTGTCCAATGCTTATGAAATTTTACATGAATAAACAAGAGGTCATAAGATTTCTGTGGCCATCGAGATCATCTCATTTAGAGGTCTGAGCAGTGAGTTATGCATGTTTGAAGTTAACTGTCAGTATCAGTAGCACCCCATGAGTCCGGTTACTATTCCATAGGGTCCAGCTGACTAGACGTATCTATTTCATTTTGGAATTATTTTTACTATCAATTTAACATTTTTAAATTTCCATAATTATTGAATGTGTATGATTTCAATTTTTATAGAATTAGTTATGAATTTCATAAGTTTGTATCAGTAAACTGAACAACAGCCCAGGCAGCCAGCGACTCTGTAGCTTTTGGATGTCAAACGTCCTGTGTGATGAATTTTATGACCTGGGCATATTTTTAGTGTGAAGTAGACATCCTAAGGTTCTAGAATGACCAAGATTGCATGTTTTTTATTTTTCTAGATTTAGTTATAATTTTCCAAAGTTTGTGACAGAAAAGAGGAAATCCTGGCTGAAAATGTAAGCACGGATTTCATATGCTCCTTTGCTTTCCACGAGTTGTAGGCCAAATTTGATGATGGAAATGAGTTATATTCATGTGTTTAAGTATGAGAAAGTGATAGATGCTTTCATATGGCCTATGAGACTCTGAAAGAAAAATTTTACCTGTAGAGGAATACATTTTTATTCATAACTCCCTATGCCACTATATTGTTTCCATAGAACAAACATAAGATGAGGTATGGGAATTATATGAATTGAGTCCTAGAAGTATGGTGTTATAGTAATTATGGACAATTTTTGGAAAAACTCACAGGAGGGCTTTTTAAATGAAAAATTTGAGTTGCCCAGGGTTCTTAGAGGCCTTGGAAACCATGAAAAGTCTCAGGATAGTTAAAACCCCTCCGATGTACATTTTCCAACGATGGTGAACCCGAACTTTGACGAATTTGTTCATAAAGGTTTTAGCTCCAAATTGAATGATTCCAAAGGAATTTTATTAAATTTGGAATCTAAATTTTATGATGGAAAAGACAATTCTCAAAAAGGAGCTAAAATGAAAATGCCATAATGGAAGGGCAAAATTAGAATTTTTGGGAAAAGTGGCTTCATGAACCTTCTATATCATTCACACCACTTCTCCCCCTCATTTAGGTTGACTTTCCTATGCTCAAAAATAGAAAAAGAAAGCTCTATTTTAGGCACACAAGAGAAGGATAAAAAGGAGGAAGAAAACCAAGGTTGGCAAATTCAAGGATTTTCATGCTTCTTCCTCTTCCAATTTTGTTCTTCTCCCTCTAAGTTTCCTTTATATGGTTTTGTTAAGTTGTTTGGTTCTATTTTGAGTCCAGAACAAGGGGGGATGGTTTGAATTTCTTGAAGAGAAGCAAACCAAGAAGAAAAGCACTAAAAAGCAAGCTGAATCCAAGGTAGTTTTCTATCTTTGTTGCTTCTTTTTCTTGCTCCTTTCTTGTGCAATTTTTAGCCCAAACCAGAACCAAGGGATAGAAATATTTTTTGTCCAAAAACAAGAGAGAAACTTAGGTTTTAGACCATGGGGAAGTAGAATATGCCAAGAATTTGCAAGAAAAACTAATGAAATTCAAGTTAGTAAAGTGTAAGATTCTTGAAGGGTTTGTAAAATTTGTTTTGATTCATGAATTTCCTAGGCTATGTAAGTGTTTAATTGAGCTCCTAAGACCTCTAGGAAGCCTCCCAAATGGCTCTCCCATCAAGGAAAAATCAAAAGCTCCATGGACTCTTCCTTAAAGGGGTGTCTTGGGCAAGCATAGATAAATAGGTTAGGGAGTGATTTAAATTGTTCTAGCCTTGGTTTGGGACTTCATATAATGGTAGAAGGTTGGAGGAACCCTTGGGAAAAATTTAGGAGTCATGGTTTGGGAGATAGGACAATGGCTTCCATAATAAAAGCCTTATGAAGCAACACATGTCTAGGCTCTTGTAAGTGAGTAGATGATGGCTTCAAGAACCTTGAATGAGGTCAAGAGGCCTATAAATTAAAAGAGAATGAAGTCTAGAACTTAAATTATAAGGGTTGCTTCAATAGGTCATTTATGGAACTATTATGTTACCTATGGAACCATTTATGCTTTTAAGAATAGATATAGTGTGTTGGCTTGCTTCAAGAGTATAATTATGTGCTATTTAGGATGTTTAGGCCAAGAGAATCCCCACCCACCTAGGTGTGCTTGTGGGACTAAAAAAGGGAAGGAAAAAGACTAAGTAAAGCTTGCATAAATACCAAGGTAGCTCTCCTCCTCATTCTCTTTGCATTCTTGGCTGTATATATGTCATTGTGTGCATGTGTATGATTTTGTGACTTGAGAACATGCCACTTGATGCTCTGAGATTGCATTGGTACCAATGTGTTGTCTTGAATGTGATTGATTGTGAAAAATGGCTCATAAGGGTGAGGTGATGCCAAAAGTCCCTTAATGTGGGTAAGGATATGCCAAAAGTCTCATGGCATGGGTGAGACAAGGCTAAAAGTTTCTTGGATAGGTGAGGCCATGTCAAAAGTCCCTAGGCCAAGGGTGAGGGAAATCCAAAAGTCCTAGAAATGGGGTAAGGCAAAACCAAAAGTCCCTAGAGCATATCATTGAATTTAATGTGAATTGGTGACATGGAAATGTGACTTTGCATGCTTTGTAGTTGTGTTACTTCCATACTAGTGCCTTGATGTGTATATGCCATGAATGTGTGTATGAATGGGTGTGTGAACTATTGAGGTTCCATGAATCTCACTCCCCTTCCCTCCTTTATCTTAATATATCTAGGTGGCACTCATAAAGTAAGGAATGCAAGCCAAGGATCTTAAGAGATCAAACTTTAACCATTATATAGCTTCCTTTATATTTAAATAACAAAGTTGATATGTACATAATATTTTTGAGTTGTAAACCTTTGAGCAAATGTAATATTATGTATGAATGATGTATAGAGCATTTGTAGCACAAAATCAATGCAAATGAGAGAACTTGACACTTGATGGCATGTATGTATTAGTGTATTCTTAGATGTGGAATGACCAAAATGAGATGTATAAGGTTTAGGACCATTTGAACAACTCATCTAAGTTGTATTCATGCTTTCAAACTTGCCTAAGAACTGCCAGACACCAAAGAGAGCCATATGGACCAAGTTGATACCTTATGTGATGCAAAATTATCCATAATGGTGAGCCATGACACAAATGATCTAAATGAGCTCTTCTTTGTCTAAAATTTGGTATGCATCTAGGCTTTGTTGAGAGCTTTTTGGGAAGCTAAAATGGGTAATATTTGGAAGTGTACAAAATTTTTGATGAATTTTTGAAGTTGGCAAATTTTTTTTGTTTTGGCTCTGGTACTATTCATATGGTCCAAAAATATATCTCTATCATTCATAGGAAAATGATGTCCAATTTTTGTGAACTTTTAAAAGGAGAAACTAGACCTTCCTAGTGACCTGTGCCAACTAGAAGTATCTCATTTGGATGTCTAGAGAGGGAAATATGAATTTTTGAAATTTCTGTTCTATTCTAGGTGCATAGTCAGATCTTTATCACTATTCCATCAATTTTTGGGGTCTAAATGCTCTTGAATTGATCTAGAACTATTTTTTCTCTAGTTAACATCCACATCTTTCCAAATTGGTATAGTTTTCATGAATTGGATTTTTGTGTAATTAATTGTGAATTTTTGAAATTTATATTAGTAAGTTTACTAGTAATATTGGATAATCCGACCCTTGTGCACCTTTTGTTGTCAAACATAGTCCAGATGAGATTTTCGTGGTTGGATTATTTTTTTCACATAGTTAACATCCAGATCTTTCCAAAAAGCTATGGTTTGACTGATTTTGATTTTTCTAGATTTAGTTATGATTTTCCAAAGTTACTAGCAAAAAACTGAAATTCTGACTTGAGGCAAAACGTGACTATTTGTGGTTTTTAGCTCTTGGTCCATGGTTTGTGCAAACTTTTGGGATATTTATGATTTGTATGAATGAAAAATAATTTGAGAATATTTTTGGTAAGTTTTCGGGATCCACATATCAAAATTTAAATTTTTAACCCCAACGTATCACCATTAAATCTATTAGTTTTAGTGTATTTTCTTAGAATTCCTTTGTAACATGTGTAATCCACCATTAATGAGTAAGAGGATGCTAGAATTCACATGGTATGAAATTGGAAATTTTATGATGTTTAGTTTATGCCTATAACATTTCATAAGCATTAGACTTCATTTGACCTATGTGTGACATAAAGAAGCAAACTAACAAAATAAATAATGCATATACCATTTTCTGTATAATTTGGTCAAATTTAAAAAATCATAATAAATTCTCTAGAGCTCCAAATTGAGTACTCTTTTACTCTATAAAAAGCTCTAGACGAGACCTACTGGTTGGCCAAATTTCATGGAAAAACTTACTCATTTGGTCAAATTTTGGTTCAGCATACAAAATAGTCTAATTTGAAGTCCAAATGGGTATCTCAAGGCACCAAATACTCTTCTACACTTTCCACAACCACTTGGGCAAGTCTAAAAGCATAAATACAACATATAAAGGCATTCCAAATGATCCAAATCATCATGGAGCTCATTCTTGCTTTGCCACTTGCTATAATACACAAGTATATCATATCACATAAGGGCTCCTTAGTGGCAAAAGCATACATATTCATTCATATGGTTCCAAAATGGTTACATACATCATCTATACATACATTTAAACTTGCTCAAAGGTCTACATCATATATACATCACATGATTACAATTCTTGACATCAAATGAAAATATACAAGCCATTTCTTTATCCTTTTGTCAAAGTCTTACTTCTCATACTTGTTGACTTCCATTTCTTGGTTCACTTGGCTCACCTAGACATGTTTAGGTATATATGGGGGGGAGAGTGAGATTTAAAGAATTCTAATAGCTCTTAACCCTTTCAAACATATAATGGATACATACATGTCAAAGAATATATGTATGACATTCAAGCTAGTAATGGGCATACATAAAACATTTTCCTTGTCACATAAACTCATACATAACAAACATAAACTCTCAAGGGTATTGGTCTAACCTCACCCATCCTTCTTAGGACTTTTGGATTTGTCTTACCCCTTTTAAGGGACTTTTGACTTAACCTCACTCTTTTTGAGACTTTTGGCTTTGTCTCACCCATTTCTAGGGAATTTTGGCTCATCCTCACCCTTGCTAAACGACTTTTGGCACAACCAAACTCATTCAAGCCATAATGCATACATAAACACATTTCAAGAAGCATAATGGTACCATGCCTTAGAATCAATAGCTAGAAACATTTCACATGGTTTAAACACACACGAAAGCTCTCAAAGACAAGTAAACACCAAGTCATGCATGAGAGAAAGGTTAGAAAACTACCTTAAAGCAAGATTCACACACTTTTTCTTTGATTACTCTTTCCTTCTCTCGACCACACACTTGCAATGGGGTGGAGCTTGATTCCTTTGGCCTAAACATATGAAATAAGACACAATTATATCATGGAAGCAAGCTCTAGCATTACACACTCTATGGAAGCTTACTTTCTCACATGGCTACATAATGGTTCCATACAAGACCTAATGAAGCAACTACTAGAATTCATGCTCTTGGCTTCATTTTCTCCTTCTATCTAGGTCTCTTGACTCCATTGAGACCCTTGGAATCATCATGAATTCATTCTCAAGAGCCTAGACACAAGTTGCTTCTTTAAGTCTTAAATGAAACATGTACTTCCATCTCACAAACCAAGGCTTTTAAATTTTTTCCAATGCTTCCTTTGATATTCTTCCATCATATGTAGTCCCTTTCTACCTTTAAAAAATTTTAAAACTCTCCCTAAGTGCTTCCTCTTGCTTAGGCCAAAGCAACCACTAGATTTGGACCCATAGAGCTAGCTTTGTTTTCTTAAAGGGAATGGCACGTGTGAGGCTTTCTAAGTGTCTCAAGAACCTATATACACTCTTAGACAATTAGAAATACCACTAGAAAGCTTCATACATACCATGGTGCAACAAAATCCCTATGCTTTGGAAGCTTATTTTCTAATGCTTCTTTTTGGAATTTCTTTACATATACTTGTTCCTCACCCTCAAAAACCTAGGTTTCATGCTTGGTTTAGGTCAGAATTTACTCCCTCTTAGTTGTTCTATATAGGGCCAAAAATCACCTACAGAGAAACAAGAAGAAGGAAGCAAGGAAAGCCATGAAATTACCTTGATTCTATAGCCTTTTCAAGAGCTCTCTTCTTTGCTATGGCTTCTCTTTGAAATTTCAAACTTCCTCCCTCTAAACGTAACTCAAAATAGTCCCAAATCATGCACCAAAACCATAGGACAAGAAAGGAGAAAGAGGAGAATAAGTTTGCTAAAGGAAGGAACTTGAAAAACTAAAGATTTCTTATCTTTTTCCTAGGCTTTTTCTTCTCTTTTTTCCCCTCCTCTTGTGTGCCCTTTCTTTTTGAGTTTTCCTTTGTTTTGTGTTGAAACTAGGTCAGCTAAAATGAGGAGAAGAGTGGGGCGCCACCTATATATAGCTAGGGATCCATTAAGAGCTTTTCAAAATACCAAATTTGTCCTTCATTCTTGGTTTCTTCCCTTAAGGCTCTTTTCAAATCCTTTTCAAAAAATGTCTTTTCCATCACAAAATTTAGATCCTCTAACCTATAAATTGCTTTTGGAATTACTCAAATTGGATCTAAAACCTTCCCAAACGAAAAGGTCAAAGTTGGGGTCAACTATTATTTTAAAACGTAAACCAGAGGGGTTTTAACTATTCTAAAGGTTCCTATGGTTTTTAGGGCCTCTGAGAAAACCTTTAGAAAACTCATTTTTCTCATTTAAAAATCCATCGTTTGATTTTTCTAAAAAGTGTCTAAATTTACAAAAATGCCATTATAATTTCGTTAAATTTTGTCTAGTTATTTTGGCTCTGTTTTCGAGGCACCTCTGCCCTTAGATCCTCATTATTTAAGGTATAGATTATTACTCTAATTTTATTAGGCCTCAAATCTTTCTATTTAAGGGACTTCCTTTTATAACTGGTTTATTTCCCTCGTTTTTACAAAAACTAGATGTTACAAATTAGGCTCCTAGGGTTCCATAACTCCTTAGGTACAACTAAAACCCTAATTTCCATAAGTTGTAATCCATAAGTTTTTAATGAATTCTATTGATTCCATCTTGTTCTCCTCACTTCCAAACCCTTAGTTTTGCTTTGTTTTCATTCAACACATATTCCCTTCTCATGGTTTTATGGCTGGCCATGAATAGAGAAGAAGGAGAAGACAAAAAGAAGCCATTTTCCTACCATGATTCATACCTCTTTTTAAAGCTTTTCAAGAGAGGAATTTGATGATATACTTGTTTTCCTCGAATCCTCTCCTTCTTCCAAAAGTTTAGCCATAAAAACCCTCCTTTCAAGAAAATAAAACTGCCAAGAAAGAGGGTATAAAGTGGAGAACAAAGTTGGTGAAGGTAAAACCATGAAAAAGAGCATGATTCCTTGCCTAGATTGCTCCTTCTTCTTTCTCTTTTTTCCTCCCTTGTGTGCCCTTTGTAACATCTGTTATTTTATTGGCATGAAATTAGCTAAAAGAGGGCTAAAAATAGTAAAAATGAGGTCAGGATTAAAAAAAAAAGAAAAGAAAAGAGAGAGGCCTAAGACCGAGATGATAAGGCAAAAAGAGAGAAAAAAAAGGATAAAAAAAAGGTCCCTAAGAGTCTTAAAGGCTAAGTATAAAGGAGTCAGGGACTAAAATGCAAAGAAAAGTTATGAGCCGAGCAAATGTAAAGATTGCTCGAAAGTTTGAGGAACCTTGATTTCACCCGCTATTCACTGCATTAGGCACGAATATCAAAACATTATGTAGGAATTTTCAAAAATCCATGACCCACGATTAAACTCAATTTGATAAAATAGATTCGATGACACCAAGTTGTCCGGATGATGAGCAAAATAGAAATAGGAATTCGTAACACCCATGGAAATAGGAATAGCTAAAGGGATAGAAAACCCTAAAGGAGGTTTAGGGACTAAATTATAACAAATGAAAATTTTAGGGCACAATCATAATACAGAATAGTGGAAATTACACCTAAAGACCCGGATGTCTGATTGAGACCAAGATTTAAGAGGATCAAAGTTAAGGGCCCCTGATCCATGTTTAAGGTTCAGTATGGACAAAAAGTAAAGAAAATAATATTTATAAATTTTAGAAAGTCTAAAAGTATACATTGTATTATAAAACATTAATCAGGCCCGGACACTGATTTTAGACTGCTGTAAGGCCTGATAGCCAATTCTAAAGGCCTAATAAGAGAAAAGAAGATATAATTAGGGTTTTAGAGAAGATGAAACCCAAATATAAATATAAAATAAAAAGGGAAAAAAGAAAGTATTTTTAGCTAGTTTAAAGGACTAATCATTGTTAGGTTAGAAATTGGGCATGGTTGAATTAAAAAAATTAACCATGGTTACTAACCATCAAATCATCATAACTTAAGGGCTAAGAATGAACATCCAAGTGTGTGGCCAAGAAATTTTATAAAGGAGATATTTAGTCATGAAATTAGAAAATCAAATGAAAAAGAATGGAATGTTAAGATTTGATCTTG
Organism: Erythrophleum ivorense; assembly: GCA_026724425.1. NCBI lineage: Eukaryota > Viridiplantae > Streptophyta > Magnoliopsida > Fabales > Fabaceae > Erythrophleum > Erythrophleum ivorense. The sequence goes on from JAIUCV010001166.1 coordinate 29,015, forward strand.
AAAAGGTTAATCCAAGGGCCTAAATTTGGTATGAACACTTAACATCATTTAAGTTCATCTTCCTCCTCTCCATTTAGCCATTGTCATGCGCCACATAAGAAAAAGAGAAAGAAAAATGTGAAGAGGGAGCAAGGGAGGAAAAGTTGAAAAGGAAGTGAAATCAAGTAAAAATATCACCATTCTTCACTAAATTTCTTCATCTTCTTCCTCCTCCAATCATTGTCTCCAAAGGGTAGCTACATCTTCATCCTTTCTTCAAGGTGGCATGCTAGTCCAAGGGGGAAAAGAAGAGACTTTAGTGTGAGAAAAGCAGAGAAAGCAAGGATTAAGCTTAAAGAGTAAGTTTTCTCCACTTTGCACTTGAAAATCACATGGTTTAAGTAAGTTTTGTTAAACCCCAATTATGGTTTACTCTTGGACAGCATGAGGATGATTAGGAATGGAGTTTATATGTTGAATATGAAGGCCATATGAATGGAGTTTATATATTGAACATGAAGGCCATATAAGCTTAGTCATTGTTGTTATGTGTTGGAACTTTGAAAGACACAGATTGTAAATTTTTAGGAAGGTGGAAATTATAGGGAGATGTTGTCTAAATTTTCCCAAATTTTTATGGTGTTTTTTTAATTTCTTAGAGTCATGTATACCAAATTTTAGGTCCTAAAACATAAAGGAAGAGGCTATGGAATTTTTAGAACTAAAGAAACTCAATTTTAGGCCTAAAATGGAGATAGGCTCTGTTATGACCAAAACGTGCTGTTAGGGTTAGAATTTGATATTTTTAAGTATTTCAATAGATTCAAAAGGGTGTTTATAGCTAGGAATACCTATAGGAAAGCCCCCAAAACTTATGGAATAAAATCACTAAACTTTTAGCCAAGAAATGCACACTATTCAGCCATAGTAGTTTGGAAGGCAAGGAGTTGGATTTTTCCAATTTCAATGGTTCCAATGGGTTTAAAAGGATCATATTAATTTAGGAAGGAAGTGCCCTTGGAATGATGAGAAAAGGCCTAGAATAAAAGTTAAAGTTTACCCCTCCTTAACTATGAAAAGTGTTGACCAAAACACATGTCTCATAGAAGGAGTGTGTTTTTCCAAAATCTAAGTTTATGGATGATTTTTGCATGTCTAAGTTAAGGCGGGATGGTCCAAGAATGATTTTACGGCTTGTAAATAAAAAGTCAAAGTTGAGCCTAAAAGTTAACTCTTCGTTAAAATAAAGGAATTATAGATATTTAAGCAATTTTAAGGATTTAAAGTCTATGTGTTGATTGTAATGAATCATCATTATGATTATAGAGTTTGGTATTTATTTGGGAACTCCAAGAGCAAGTGGACCAAGTTCCAAGGCTTGAAAAGCAAAATTTGCTAAGGTAGTAGTTTTCCTTTCTCTTTCTTTAAGCTTGTATGTTTGTATAATGAAGAGTGTTATGCTATATCAAGTTATCATTTATGCTATAAGTTGAGACATGTATGCTTGGATTGTGCTTGGCCTTGTATGAAATTCCTTGCATTACTATGTAGTATGTGACACCTTGATTAGCATTATGTTATGTACTTACATGCTTACTTGTGAATGAGATTGGTTTATTACTACTAAGATTTCATAATTGATAAACACATTTTCTATACATTTTATTCTCCTTAATTTGGGCATTTTAATAATGAATTATGGCTTTGGGAATTTAATTAAATAATATTTGATTTTATTGGCCATTATTTGCACTTTAGGAATTAAATTGCAAAATTATTGGTTTTAATGCATGAATTTGTTTAAATAATTTTGTAAAAAATTTTCCTACTTAATATAGTTTATTATTTTTGCAAAATTTTTGTTGGGCAAATAAAATTGGAATGAAAGAAAAAAAAAATAAAGGAAAAGATGAAGAAGTAGCTCATTCATGTGGCAAAAGGGATTGACACATAGCAAACACTCAAGTAGCTAGCATGTGTTAGGATTCACATTGAACATACACACGTGATTGAGGAAGCAACATAAAGCTACGGGTTGAAAGAGAGCACATTAGGATAAAGTGGAGAAGAGTAAAACAACCATGCCACAAATATGCACAAGCTTAGCTGGGAAGAGTAGGGAAGGCACAGGCTCACATGATATAGTGCAGGAGAATGAGTTCAGTGTATGAAACTAGCTCACTTCACTCACAAGTTTACAAATACATACATGTAGTAGCTTCACTTACAAAAACACCATGAGACCAGAACAAACACATGTAGAGGAGAGGGAGAAAGGAGCTAGAGCTGGAGAAAGAAGCATGGAGAGTCTTAGGGGCAGCTCACTTGTACAGAGTAAAGCAGAACAGAGCAAGCCACGAGTTTGAAGGAACTACAACAGTAGAAACAGAGGAAGAGCACAGGTTTTAAAGCACGAGTTGAACGAGCCATAGGAGGAAAAGATCTAGCTAAGAAGAGCACGGGCAGAAGGTTTTAACATAGTACATAGTTGGCTAAGAAGATCATGTGGGAAATGAAATAGGAAGCTGCCATGGGCAAAATGAAGCAAGAAAGTTTCGAGCTTATGTGAAGGAAAGAAGATACGGGTTTTAGGAAGAAGAAAAGGGAGTTGATAAGTGAGAAGTGTAAAGCTTGGAAGCAAGAACCATTTACATACACGTCACTCATCCACGTAAACAGTAACATAGGCATCTGCAACACGAGAGTAGACACAATGCAGATGAAAGCAGACTTTCATGTGAAGGAGCAGATAACATAGAGCTGACGAGGAAAGGATGCATGTAGCCACAAGTTTATTGGAAAGAAGAGTAGAGCATATAAGAAAGGAAGCATGAAAACCATGTGATTCATTAAAGGAAAAAGGGCTGGCAGTAAGCTTTAGGAGGCAAGATCCACGGTTCAGCTCATAACGTCAATCCACGATCCATCATTCATCCCATCCTCAACACATGAGAGGCATCAAAAGGAAGCATGGGCAAATGAAGAAAAAAGGAGTACGTGAAATGATTAAATGAACACATGAGAAGGGGGGATACATTGAATTCATTCATTTCATACACGCACCATTGTCTTCTCCATCCCCTTCATCTATTGCACCTCTACTCTACTTTGCCATCAATTCCTCCATCCATGAAGTTCTAATTTCCTTTTGGTGGTTAGCTTAGATGAAGACCATGGTTAAAGCTTGAATCTAAGAGATTAGCAAGGCAACTTTGGGCTAAGGATTCCTATTTTATTTTCTCTCTTTCTACATCAATTTTTGTTATTTTATTTGCTTGGTTGAGCTTGTAATTGACTGAGATTGGTGTAGTTTATGATTAGTTGCTGGTTAGACACTAGTTAGGAGACTATTTGATGTTTGATTGGTTGATATTAGTGCTGGATTTTTCACTTTCCTTTAATTTTTCATGTATGCAATCAAGGTGTTTGATGAAATGTATAAGTGAAATTGTGTGCTTAATTGTTTGATTTAATAATTCCTTGGAGTTTAATTGGTTAATTAAATATCCTAGGTGATAATTCAAAAACTAATTGATTGATTAATCAATCAAATTTAATGTTCATTGATTCTAATGACAAGAGTTAATAATTAGATGCGGAGTTGAGGTTTCAATTCAACATTAATTTGTTAATCTAATGAATCTTAAGTGGTAATTCAAGATTACTTACCATGAATACAATTAGGGACTCTTAGACTAGAACCAATTACAATTGAATTAGGATAAGGTTAGTGGATACCAGAGACAAATCTAAAACTAGTCACAAGTCCATTATTTGCCTTTTACTTCATGCATTTAAGTAGTAATTAGGAATTTTAGTTCATTTTAATTTTAGTTAGTTTAATTAGATTAAACCCCCCTTAAATTAGGTAGTTTTAGGACCCTCTTACACTTAGAAAACTTAATTGAATATTGAAATCTATTTCCAAGGGAGACGATCTAGGTTGCACCCTATATTACATATTTCATCCAACCTAGTTTTATTTTGGAGGTTGCGTGACACGACCCTTCAAAATTTGATGCCGTTGAAAGGGAAATTGGATTCTCAATTGTTTGAAAAAGTTTTCTAAGTATTTTAGCTCTGTTTTGATTTAGTTTTTGCCCTATTTTGAACTTAGTTTTTAGACATTTTGGTGTTGCGTAACAAGTATTCTACTTGCTAGAATTTTTGTTTCACATGCCTAGAAAATTCTCAAACTTTGTTTTCCAACGTTTTTGGTGTTTTGAGCAAAAGTAATAACATAACTATTAGTTGCATTATTTTTTGGCCAAATTCCAACATTTAAGGCACCTTTTTCTAATTTTTTAATATTTTCTCAAATTTTTTAGGATTTTTCTAATTTTTTTGGATTTAATTTCTTTCTTTTTGTGAGTTTATTTTGTGTAATTGTTCTTTGTTTTGGAGTGTTTTTTATTATTAAGAAGTTGTTAGCTTCATTTGATTTTAATTTTCTTGATTTAAAATTAATTTGAGTAGTAGTTTGCTAGTGATTTCTTTTGTGCTTAAATTGATTGTACTTCTCATATTCTTTGCTTAAAATGGATCCTTATTACATGTCTAATAAAGGTGTCCATAATTCTCATGCAAACGATAGGATTATCTAAAAGATGGATGAAGCTATTAAATGCTTCATAGTATTCTTGAGCAACAAAGACAAGCACAACAATACCAACAACCATGCTACCAACCTTATCAACATCCCTATGAAGCTCACCTTAACTACATTGAGCCATACCACAATTTCCATGTGCAAGAACTAGAATATTATTCCTACAACTATCATGAGGGATATATGCAACAAGAGCCTAATTAGAAACCAAGCTAGGAAGAGAGGATGAGGCAACAATTGGAAGCCTTTAATCTTTAACTCCAACAGGAAAATGAACCGTTATAGCTTCAAAACCAATAAATGATGGATAACCTCATCAAGGATTTAGGAGCTCAAATGAGTCAATCCACTTTAAGTGCTACTGAATTGAGAGAAGCTCAAATCATAAGAGAATGTATAGAAGAGGAAGAGTCTTATTTACTAGGTAATATGCTTCTATTTTCTAATATTTTGCATTTTATTAGGACTGATTCGAGTATACTTAACAACACAGTAAGGACTAATGCACATGATAATGTTGATTCTGAATTGTATGATGATGATGTAGATGAGGAAATTATTGTTGAATCCCCTGATATGTTTGATTATGGTAATTCATTAAACAATAATGACATGTGTTAATGCTAATGAATCCTTATGTACCGATGCACTTGATTTTCTACCCCTAACTATGATCATAGTGATAATTTCATTTTTGAGCTTGTTAATGATGATTCTATTGAGTCTAGAGAAGTAGATAAGTGTGGGGGTGACTTAGCATGTGATGACATGAGTAATGAAATAGTGGATGTAGCATGTGATAAGGACATGGATAGTAAAATTGTTGAACAACTTATTATTGATGAATCAGAATCTACTTTGAAATGCTTATGTGATGATTTGCATACATGTCTTGTATGTGTTGAGATTAATGAATTTTTAAGGTCTAATAAGTCTATTGAATCCATGGATTCCTTTGTTTGCACTAAAATTGTTGATGAGGCTGATTCTACTGATCATACTAGTATTGATGAGAGCATGCATAGAGATATTGTTGATATTGAAAATCCTACTGATCCTTGTGTTGTTTCTAACACTAGTGAGAGACTTGATTATGTTGTTGATCATTGCATAGAGTCTTGTGAGTCTACTAATGTCTCTTTATTCAGGAAAGATATCATTTCTTTTGTTGAGAATTTTGAACAGATTCCTGAAGTTGGTGAAGTAGTTCCCAACAAGTTACAGACTCCCCCAACTGAGATGAAGCAACTACCAAATACCTTGCACTTGAAAGACTGTGAGAAGTTGCAATTTAACTTTTCTGTTGATGTAGTAACTCTTACTGATGAGAGTCCAGTTGATTTTATTGGCTTTGATAGATATCTAGAGAATCTTTATTTCAAATTTTCTTTCTTTAGTTTTGAATGTCCTAAATTTGATTTTTTTTTTCTTTTATTGCTTCTGAACATTCTAAATTTGACTTTCTGAAACTACTGATGGTTGAGGAAGTCCATGAATCATCACTGCATGATTAATCGAAATGCTTTAAAGTGGTTAGACTTAAATTTGTTGATCTAAAAAGAAATGAAGTTGTTCTAATTTTAGTTTTTGATATTTATGATTAGCTCGTCTCTAATAGAGTTCTTTTTAGTTTAGGATTTAGCTTTTTTTTTTCTTTTTTGCATTATTGTTTGTTTTGTTTCTGCTTTGTAGGTAATAAATGATTACTAACTAGCTACAAGGAAATCTGAGCCACCCTTGAGATCTTCAATTCAACTTCATCCAATTGTACACTTTTCTTTCCACTTTTTATATTGTGTTGTTTATCTATTGACTAGATCTTGTGCTGGCGTTAAGGACAATGCAATATTTAAGTGTGTGGGGGAGGGGGAGCCATTCCATTTCAATTTGTCTTTTCTTTGTTTTGTTTTAAAAAAAATTGAAAATTTTTGAAAAAAAATTAAAAAATAGCATGAGTTTTTTTAGTTTTTGTGAAAGTTGCAAGTTGAGATGATTATAGCTTGGATACTCTTTGGCATGATAAGTGATGGATCTTGTGTTTTGATTTAAGTGAAGTGGCAATGAATTTGATTTCAATGAATTATTCTGATAGCCATTAGCTAGTAAGGATTTAAGCCTTAATTGTTCATTTCTAGTATGTATTCACCTATCATTGCTTTCACTCTAGCACTTGTCTTGATTCTTTGTTGAGACCACATTTGCATTTGCATGGATGAAAATGATAAGGCATTCAATTTTTTTTATAGCTAGTTAGCCAAAAAGCCAACCATTACATGCATTCTATCCATTATTTAGCCACTTTGAACTTTGTTTTATTTTCTTGTTGAACCCATAGCCATGAAAAGTAAAAAATGTTTGCCACCTTGTTTTAAGATGCCTTATGGATTTTAACAAACATTACATCTAATTAGGATGGGTGAATATGTGCTTTGCATCAATTTAGGCCATTGATGTTAAAAGTTAAGGAAGATTTTCCAAAAGAAAAAAAATGGAAAGAAAAGAAGAGATAGAAAAGCAAAAGAAAAACAATGAATGAAAAGTGAAAATAAAAAGAAAGAAAAGAAATATATACAAAAAAAAAGGAATGAAAATCAAAAGAAAGAACTATTTTGAGTTAAGTTTGTAGTTATTTATACTAGTTGGAAATAAGGCCTTGAATTGCATACATTCTTCCCTATCCTAGGTTTCCATTGATTGATTTTGAGGTTCTAAGGTGTTCAATTGTTGTTTGTTTTCTTTTGTTTTTGTATATCCGTTCATTTCATTCGCTAACCCCACTACAACCTTAAATAAAGTCCTCTTGATTTGTGCATTGCATGTAACACCATATGTACTAAGCTCATCTCACATCATTACTAAGCTCATTTCCTTGGATTACATAAGATTTCCAAGAAAAGTTATTAAAAATATTCCATTGAATTACGTTACATCACATATAAAATTTTTATTTGGTGTTTCATGGGCCATATGAACTCATCCATTTCATTCTCATATTTAAATATACAAATACAACTCAAAACCATCTCAAGAAGTGACCTAGAACTCGTGCAAATGGATGGTATACTTGAAAATATAGTGTGCAGCCTCGGGTACCTAGTCTAGATTCTGTGCTTAAATTTTGAAAAATCATAACTAATTTTAGAAAAATCAAAATTAAGAATACTATACTATTCTAGAAAGCTGCAGATGTCTACTTTATGCTAAAAATAAATCCAAACCACAGCAGAGGTTGCTAACCATTAAAAATTGATGGAATAGTACCAGAGATTGACTGTCATTACTGGTACTATCCTCTAACTTCTAAAATTCATATCACCTTGCTCAAATGTCCAATTGAGGTGATCTTAGTGGCCATGGAAATATTATCATGTCTAGTTTATGCTTGTAAAATTTCATCAGCATTTGACACCATTTGGCCCTTAAATGACACAGCCCAAGTTACTGACCATATGAATAGTGTCTACATCAGTTTAGCAAAAAAATACCAATTTTAAAAAATCATAATTAATTCCATAGAGCTCTAAATAATCTAGTCTTTGACTTTCCAAAAAGGTCTGGATGATATCTATTGGCATGCCAAATTTCATGGGCAAATTCGTTCATTTGGTCAAATCTTGATATTGGGTTCCATTTTGGTCATTTTTATGGCTTCTAATGGTGTCAAAGTGTCTATAACTGCTCCTAAGACTCTTGTGGCCATTTGAGCATGTGGAATGCACTAAAATAATCTATTAAAAATGTTTCAAAGGTGCATAAATCCATAATTCAAAAACTCACTCTCTCACCCTAAGCCATACACAAGAAGATACATACTAATTCTTGTCATTCCATACCCAAAATGTGCTATATCATACATATGGCATTAAATCTCATACATACATGATACATTTACTTATTTATATGTGTTCATAAAGTCATAAAACATATATGATGAGAGATTACATCATGTGCCACTCATATGGCTACAAAATTTGCATTTTTACACACTTGATTGTCATACTTTCTTCTTCTAGCTTGGTGACTCTCACTCTTTGGCTCCCTTGGTCCACCTAGACATGTTAAACATATGGGGAGGAAAGAATGAGATTCTAGGAATCCTAATAGCTCTTCTCCTTTTGAATCACACATAAAGAATGCAAATCTATGTCTAAAACTACATGTATGACTAATATGGAACATGTGAGCATTTAAGAAGCATTCTTGGCATTTTAAAAAGTTATACATAGCATGCACAGGCTTACCAAGTAATTGGATTAGCCTCACCTATTATCTTCAAGGATTTTAGACTTTCCTGACCCTTTTTCTCAAAGGCCTTGAACTAAGCCTTGCTCTTAAGAGACTCTAAGCTTCGTCTCAACTATTCTTAAGGATTCTTGGCTTATCCTCACCATGGCTAGAGGGTTCTTAGCTTCACCACACTCAAGCAAACCAAAGCAAAGTAACAGGACATCATTTAAATGCATAAAACAACATCATGGTACCATAGTATATAAAATCATGCTAGAACACATTTTCATGGCTTAACACATGCACACACACATTTAAAGACAAGATAACATTCATCCATGCATGAGAGAAAGGAGAGGGAGCTATCTTTGTTGCAATTACAAAATTTTTCTCTTGAATTTGGTTGTTCTTCCTCGGCCCCACACACATAAAAAGGTGGAGATTATTTCTCTTAGCCTAGACACATTATATGGAAGGCAATTATACTCTTGAATCAAATTCCAAAGTCATATATTCACTAGAAGAGTTAGGAAGTTCATATCGCTCTTTTATGCTTCCATAATGCACTAAATGAAGCAACCTTAAAAAAATATTATCTTGGCTCCATTCTCTCCATCCATTTATGATTCTTGACTCCATTTAAACCTCTTAGAGTTATCACACAATCAAATCAAGGAGCCTAGTTAGGTGTTGCTTCTTTGAGCCATAATATGGAACCTATGATACTATCTCACTATCCATGGCTTTTAAAATTTTTTCAAGGCTTCCCCTCATTCTCTTCCATCATATATGACTCAAAAATAAGCTTGGAACAAATTAAAACTACCCCTAGGTTCTCTAACCTCTCTAGGGCATGTGAGCACCAAGTGAGTTTGGTTTGTTTTCTTGATAGAAGATGCATATGAGGCACCTTTTAGGGATCTCAAGAGCTCATTTAAACACTTATTTAAGCCTAGGAATTATTGTATCAAATCAGATTTTTTGTGAAACACTTGAAACCCTAACTTTGCTATCTTGAAATCTAATGGCTATTTGATTGTTTCCTTTGTATATTCTTGTTCTCCTCCCTCATTTTCCTAAGATCCACCCTTGGTTTAGCTAGAAATCCAACCCCTCTTGGCTGCTCTCACAAAGGGCGAAATGGAGAGAAGAAGAGCAAGGAAGATTAAGTTGGAAAATGGCAAAATACCTTAGTTTTGTTGGCTTTTCTTCCTTATTTCTCACTTTGCTTGGCCTCCTCTCCTCAAATCTGAATTTTCCACCTCTTTTCTACCCTCCATATAGACCTAAAAACTTCAACAAAACCATAGAAAGAAAGAGGGGAAAGAGGAGAAGGAGATTGGTTAAGGAGAAAGCATGAAAAACTATGAAATTCTTACACTTTTTGCTAGGTTTCTCTCTCCCTTCTTCCCTCCATCTTGTGCGCCATTCTCCTTTACCCTTGGTTCTATTTTAGCCCAGAAAATTCGTTTATAAGGAGTGGGGCAGAAGTGGGGATGTTTTTATAAGCCTATGAGTTCATTTAAGCAACTTTTAAAATTTGCAACTTAGTCCCTCTTCTTAGTTTTGTCCATTTGGGCTCATTTCAACTCTTTTTTAAGAATCATCTTTTCTATCATAAAATTTAGGTCCTCTAATTCATAAAATGGCTTACGTTTCATCCAAATTGGGTTTTAAACCATTCTAAACCGTTAGGTCAAAGTTTCGATCAATCGACAACCGAAATTGTTCACCAGAGGGATTTTAATTATTTTGGGGGTTCTCATGGTTTTCAAGGCCTCTGAGAACCTCGAAAAGCTTAAATTTCTCATTTAAAAATCCTTTTTATGAGTTTTCTAAAAATTACCTGAATTATGAAACTGCCATTACATTTTGTTGCATTTTCATTAAAATCCGTCTGACTATTTTGGCTCTGATTTCAAGGTACCTCTGACCTTGACTCATCATTATTTAATGTCTAGAATATTATTATAATTTTATTAGATCTCAACTCACTCTATTTGGGGGACTTCCCTTTGTATCCGGTGAATTTTGTGCATTTACATGAAACCATATATTATGTTTCTCGCATTTTCTCTCATGTTCAAAGAATGAGATATTACATTGCACTTAGGATAGGTGGTGAAGATTTAGAAATTAGACAAGCCTATGGTAGTGAGGTTTTGATAGGTGGAATTTGAGTGATACACATTGCCTTGACCACTTGAGAGTTGAGAGCAAACACTTATTCTATATAAGGGGCTATGCATTTCAATTCATTCTTTTCAAATGAAATTTGCTTTCTTGAGGCAAGTGAAGTTAATTTGATTGTTGAAGTGTTAAAGAGCTATGAATAGTCTTTAACTTGTGATTTTACATTTTCCTTTTCATTTTCATTTTCCACCTGCCATTTCATAAGCCTTTCCTAAGATGTTGTGTTTTGCCCAGGAGTGTAAAGGTTTAAGTGTGGGGGAATTTGATAAACACATTTTCTATACATTTTATTCTCCTTAATTTAGGCATTTTAATAATGAATTATGGCTTTGGGAATTTAATTAGATAATTAATTTTATTGGCCATTGTTTGCACTTTAGGAATTAAATTGCAAAATTATTGGTTTTAATGTATGAATTTGTTTAAATGATTTTGAAAAAAAATTTCCTACTTAATATAGTTCATTATTTTTGTAGACTTTTTGTTAAGAAAATAAAATTGGAATGAAAGGAAAAAAATAAAGGAAAAGATGAAGAAGTAGCTCATTCACATGGCAAAAGGGGTTGACACGTAGCAAACACTCAAGTAGTTACCGTGGGCTAGGATTCACGTTGAACATACACACATGATTGAGGAAGCAACACAAAGCTACGGGTTGAAAGCGAGCACGTGAGGACAGAGTGGAGAAGAGTAGAACAACCATGCCACAAATATACATATGCTTAGCTGGGAAGAGTAGGGAAGGCACGGGCTCATGTGATAAAGTGCAGGTGAATGAGTTCAGTATACAAAACTAGCTCACTTCACTCACGGGTTTACAAATACACATATGTAGTAGCTTTACTCACAAACACTCCATGAGACTAGAATAAACATGTGCAAAGGAGAAGGAGAAGAGAGTTGGAGCTAGAGAAAGAAGCATGGAGAGTCTTGGGGGTAGCTCACTTGTACAGAGTGGAGCAGAACAGAGCAAGCCACGAGTTTGAAGGAAACTATAGTAGCAAAAATAGAGTAAGAGCATAGGTTTTAAAGCACAAGTTGAACGAGCCACATGAGGAAAAAATCTAGCTAAGGAGAGCACAAGCAGAAGGTTTTAACATAGCTGGCTAAGGAGATCACATGGGAAATGAAATAGGAAGCTACCACGGGCATAATGGAGTAAGATAGTTTCAAGCTTATGTAAAGGAAAGAAGCTACGAGTTTTAGAAAGAAGCAAAGGGAGTTGATGAGTGAAAAGCATAAAGCCATGGAAGCAAGAACCATTTACATACACATCACTCATCCACGTAGACAGTAACATAGGCATTTGCAACATGAGAGTAGACACATATGTAGACGAGAGGAAATTCTCATGTGAAGGAGCTGAGAACATAAAGCTAATGTGGAAAGGATGCATGTAGCCATGGGTTTATTGGAAAGAAGAGAAGAGCACGTAAGAAAGAGAGCATGAAAACCATGTGATTCATTAAAGGAAAAAGGACTGGTAGTAAGCTTCAGGAGGCAAGATCCATACTTCAGCTCATTACGTCAATCCACGATCGTTAAACAACGAAAATAAGCGCGTTTTCAAAGCAAGTCCCTTGAAATGAATTAGTTAAGGTTTTGAAACTTTTGAGTAACATTCTAGACTCCTAAAAATGAAAATCCTAGCCTCAGATGGAAGGAAAAATGGAGCTAGAATGAAGAAATAAATTTTGATAAAAATCTTACGAAACATAATGGTATTTTTGTAATTTTGAGAAAATTTTAAAATTCACATAAGAGGGCTTTTTAAATGAAAGATTTGAGTTCTTTGGGGTTTTCAGAGGTCCTGAAAACTATGGGAAGCCTCAAGATAGTTAAATCCCCTCTTATGGACGTTTTCCAACATCGGTATACCTGAACTTTGATGGATTGTTCAGGAAGGTTTTAGCTCAAATTTGAGTGATTCCAAAGGCATTTTACTAAATTGAGAACCTAAATTTTATAATGGAAAAAATGGTTCTAAAAAAGAAGCTAAAATGAAAGAGAAACAAAAATGCCAAGAACGAAAGGCAAAATGAAAATTTTTAAAAAAGTCATTTTCCTCCACCTATAAATAGGTGGCACCACCCTTCCTCACTCATTTAGACATAAGTGTTTCTGCCCAATTTCAGAGAAGGAAGGCCAGGGTTTAGGAGCACTAAGGGAAGAAGAAGAGGAAAAGAAATTCAAGCTTTAAAGTATGGTTTCTTGGTAGCTTTTCATGCTTTCTTGCATCCAAACCTCCTCTCCTTCATTCTCCTTTGTTTCCTTTAATTAAAATGAAGTTTACAAATCTGTTTTAAGGGAAAAACTTAGGGGAAATTTCAGATTTGAAGAGAGGAGCTTGTAGAAAGCAAGATTCAAGTGAGAAAAAGTAAGAAAACAAGGTAATTTCTCCTCCCATGGTTGCTACCTTTGGTTTCCCTCCTCTTCCATTTCTCCTAACATAAGAAACCCTAGGAGGACTTGGTTTTTAGGCAGAACCAAGGGTGAATATAAGGAAAAAGGGTGTAGAGATTAAGAATATGCAAAGGAAATTAACAAAAAATCATTGGATTTCAAGATGCAATTTCTAGTGTTTCAAGTGTACCTTGTGAAATCTGATTTTGTATGATAATTCCTAGGCCTAAATAAGAGTTTAAATGAGTTTCTAAGATCCCTAACAAGCTCCTTACATGCATCTCCCCTTAAGAAAACAAAGTAAAGTCCATTGATGCCAAAACCTTGCATAGGTTCGACCAAGAGAGGTTCTCATTGCTAGGGAGAGTTTTAAATTTTTCTAAATCCATTTTTGAGTCATATATGATGAATGAATATGAGGGGAAGCCTTGGGAAAAATTTAGAAACCATAGAAAGTGAGTTAGTGCCTTATGTTCCATATTATGACCTAAAGAAGCAACATATAGTTAGGCTCTTGGTTTTGATTGTGTGATGACTCTAAGAGGCTTAAAAAGAGTCAAGAATCATATTTGAAAGGAAAGAATGGAGCCTAGAATTTATTTGAAGGGTGTTGCTTCATTAGGTGCATCTATGGAACCATAATGAGGTTTATAAGTTAAGCTAGTGTCTAAGCAAGTTGTGTGGTCTTAGAATTAATTCCATGAACCTAATTGGCTTCTATAAATTGTGTCTAGGCCAAGAGAAATTATCCCCACACTTTTGTGTGTGTGTGGCCAAAAAAGGGAGCTTGGATTTAAGAGAAAAAGTGTGTAATTGAATCTAAGGTAGCTCACTCCTCCTTCTTTCATGCATGATTGTTTGTTTTACGTGTCTTTGAATGTGTGTATGTGTATTTTTAAGCCATGAAAAGTGCTTTAGCATGACTTTGATTTCATGGTGTCATGATGTTACAATATGCTATTATATGATGTTCTTGATGTGTCTTTAGGTTTGCTTGAGTGTGGTGAGGCTAAGAACCCTTAGCTATGGTGAAGATGAGCCAAGAACCCTTAAGATAGGTTGGGACAAAGTAAAGAGCCTCCTAAAAGTGAGATGGACTCCTAAGAGTATGGTTGAGTTCAAGAATCTCTTAAAGAATGGGTGAGGCAAGTCCAACATCTACAAGAAATTAGGTGAGGCCAATCCACTTGCTTGGCAAGCCTTTGTATGTTATGTATAACTTTCTCAAATGATGAAAATGTCTCTTAAATATTTGCAAATATCAATATGACCATATATGCATTTATTAGACTTATTTTACATTCATTATGTATGATTGAATGAGAGATGAGCTATTGGGATTCTTTGAATCTCATCCCCTCCTCTCCAATGATCTAATATGCTAGGTGGACCAAGTAGACAAGGTAATGGAATTACCTTGAAGATGAGAATATGACATTCAAGAATGTGATTTTTGCTACTTTAAGGCCATACCATTGGCAAATGATGTAATTAATGGATGTATATGTATTAGGATGTTATAAACATATGTAATTATGTTAATATGTCATGTATAAATGAGAGGATGTATTATGTGACCATTAGAATGTGATTTGAGTGTATGATGGCAAATTAGCTTCCTTAATAGTATTATGGAAATATGCATAAGTATGGATGAGATGGCAAAAATGAGATGGATGGAGTTTGGGACCATTTGGGCAGCTCACATAAGTCCTAAGTATGCTTTTAGACTTGCCCAAGAGGTGCCAAACCCCAAGGAAAGCCATTTGGACATTTTGGTATCCTATATGGAGCCAAAATTGACCATAATGGAACCTAATGTCACTTGTTATCCAAATGAGCTCTTCTTGATCTAAGATTTGGTAGGAAATTAGAGCTTGTTGAGAGTTTTTGGAAAGCTAAAGAACATAATTTTTTGAGGTCTATAGAATATTTGATGAATTTTCAAAGTTGGCAAATTTTGTGGTTTTGGTCATGTCATTGTTCACTCAAGTCTGAAAATGAAATCTGTCACAAAGGACTCAAATGATATCCAATTGGCACAAAATTTTATACAAAAAACTAGATATTCCTAGTGACTTGTGCAAACTAGAAGTACCCCATTTGGATGTCTAGAGAGGGAGATATGAATTTTCAAAGAATCTGTCTAGTATTGGGAACTTTGGTCGACCTCAGTTACTATTTGATTGAGTTTTGAGGTTTGGACATGCCTGAGTTGGTCTAGAGTTATTTTTTCCCATTATATAACATTCAAAAATTTCTAGATTGGTATCATTTTCATAGATTAAAATTTTTTGGAATTAATTAGACATTTTTGAAGTTTGCTACAGAATTTTGTGATAGAACTAGAGGACAGCCTGACCTCTGGACCATTTCAAATTTCAAATGTCCTCTGTGTTGGATGCTATGGTCTAGACATATTTTTAGAATGAAGTAGACATGTGTAGCTTTATAGAGTGGCCAAAAGTGCATGATTTCTAGTTTTCTAGAATTAGTTATGATTTTCCAAAATTGTGATAGAAATGAGGACAAATCTGGCTTAAATTATATATGTATATTTCATGCTTCCCTTCGAGTTCCTTGAGATGTAGGACACTTTTGATGATGCAAATGAGTTGTATTCATGTAATTAAATATAAGAATGTGATGTATGAGCTCACATGGTCTACGTGACACAGAATGAAATTTTTATACGCGACACAACGCAAAAATATTCATTATTTTTATGCCATTTTCTTGATCCTTCCATGGAATGCATAATGGGAAGCATAGATATGACATGAAATGAGCTAGAAATTATGGTGTTACAAGAGGCACTAGAAGGAAGCATGGGCAAATGAAGAAAAAAAGGAGCACGTGAAATGATTAAATGAACATATAAGAAGGGGGGATACATTGAATTCATTCACTTCATACATGCACCATCGTCTTCTCCATCCCCTTCATCCATAGCACCTCACTCCACTTCTCCATCAATTCCTTCATCCATGAAGTTGTAATTTCCTTTTGGTGGCTAGCTTGGATGAAGACCATGGTTGAAGCTTGAATCTAAGAGATTAGTAAGGCAACTTTGGGCTAAGAATTCCTATTTTATTTTCTCTCTTTCTACATCAATTTTTGTTATTTTATTTACTTGGTTGAGCTTGTAATTGATTGAGATTGGTGTAGTTTATGAGTAGTGGCTAGTTAGACACTAGTTAGGAGACTATTTGATGTTTGATTGGTTGATTAGTGCTGGATTTTTCACTTTCCTTTAATTTTTCATTTATGTAGTCAAGGTGTTTGATGAAATGCATGAGTGAAATTGTGTGCTTAATTGTTTGATTTGAGAATTCTTTAGAATTTAATTGGTTTATTAAATATCCTATGGTAATAATGTAAAGGCTAATTGATTAATTAATCAATCAAATTTAGTGTTCATTGATCCTAATGACAAGAGTTAATAATTAGATGCAGAGTTGAGGTTTCAATTCAACATTAATTTATTAATCTCTTGAATCTTGAGTGGTAGTTCAAGATCACTTGTCATGAACACAATTAGGAATTCTTAGACCAGAATCAATTATAATTGAATTAGGATAAGGATAGTGGATACCAAAAGACAAATCTAAAGCTAGTCACAAGTCCATTATTTGCCTTTTACTTCATGCATTTAGGTAGTAATTAGGAATTTTAGTTCATTTTGATTTTAGTTAGTTTAATTAGATCAAACTCCCCTTTAAATTAGGTAGTTTTAGGATCCTCTTATACGAAGAAAACTCAATTAAACATTGAAATCCATTTCCAAGCGAGACAATCTAGGTTGTACCTTATATTGCATATTTCATCCAACCTAGTTTTATTTTGGAGGTTGCACGACATGACCGTTCAATAATCTCACCCCAAACATAACCCATGCTAGGTCTAAGTTCAAGCAAAGAAAGGACAAAGGGTGTGGAGGTATAAATTAAGGACTTTACTTTATGTATCACATTTTATCATGTAATTAAATATTTTGGATTACTACGTGTATGAGTTGTGTTATGATACTATAGGGTAATAGGGTATGTAATAGAAAGCCATGTACATACGCAACCTTTAAGTAAAAAGAATATGACTAGCATGCCTAAAATGCAAAGATGCATGTGCTTATATAAAGGCAAAATAATAATAATAATATGACAAATGAAAGGTAAAATTGTCCAGTTTAAATTGGAGATAATTTTATATAAATTAATATATATTCTACTGAGTAAGTATTTTTTCCCTTGTAAAGGACTTAGAGAACTTGAATTAGAGCCTTGAACCAAGTTCATATGATTTTTCTATAATTAATTATGTATATTCAAAGTTGGACAAAATTTTAAAAATGACCAAATGAATAGTAAAATTGTAACGCCCGGTACATTATACAATCATTGGAACGGGCCGGTTTGAAAAGCAAGTCTCCTGAGATGAGTGATTCAAGGCCAAATAAAATTTGAATAAAATTTTAAATAATAGAAAATGAGGATTTGAGCCTTGAGTTGCCCAAAAATTGGGGTCGGAGCGATTCAAAAAATTTGCCAAAAGGCTAGTGGTATTTTCGCAAATAAGTGTAATTTTGGAAAAACACCTAGGAGGGCTTTTTAAATAAAAATTTTGAGTTGCCCAAGGTTCTCAGAGGCCCCAAAAACCATGGGAAGACTCGGGACTGGTAAAGCCCCTCCGATGTACTCTTTCCAACATCGGTTGACCCAAACTTTGACCAATTCGTTCGGAAAAGTTTTAGCTCTGATACCATAAAATGTAACACCATATATTTCTAGTTTGCCTCCTATCATTTCTAAGTTTCCCATGAAGAATTGCACAAAAGGGAATGGAAGATGGCATTAAAATAATGCCTTATTTCACGTTGCGTAGCATATGGAAATTTCATTTGATGTCACACGGACCATATGAGTTCATACATCACATTCTCATATTTAATTACATACAGACAACTTATTTGCATCACCAAAGTTAGCCCACAACTTGTGGAATTCAAAGGGAAGAATCAAACTCACACTATTATTTTCAACCAAATTCTTAGTTTTTCTGTTACAACTTTAAAAATTTATAACTAAATCCACAAAAATCGAAACTCGACAAACTTTATCATTCCAGAAAGCTCCAGATGTCTACCCCATGCTAAAAATCATAAAATGTAACACCAAATATTTCTATCTTGCTTCCTATCATTTCTAAGTTTCCCATGATGAATTGCACAAAAGGGAACGGAAGATGACATTAAAATAATGCCTTATTTTGGTTGCGTAGCGTATGAAAATTCCATTCAGTGTCACGGGGACCATATGAGTTCATACATCACATTCTCATATTTAAGTACATACATACAACTCATTTGCATCACCAAAGTTGGCCCACAACTCGTGGAATTCAAAGAGGAGTATCAAACTCACTATTATTTTCGGCCAAATTCTCAGTTTTTCTGTCACAATTTCGAAAATTCATAACTAAATCCACAAAAATCGAAACTCAACAAACTTTATCATTCCAGAAAGCTCTAGATGTCTACCCCATGCTAAGAATTATAAAATGTAACACCATATATTTCTAGCTTACTTCCTATCATTTTTAAGTTTCCAATGATGAATTGCACAAAAGGGAATAGAAGATGGCATTAAAATAATGTCTTATTTCGTGTTGCGTAGCATATGAAAATTTCATTCGGTGTCACACAGACCATATGAGTTCATACATCACATTCTCATATTTAATTACATACATACAACTCATTTTCATCACCAAAGTTGGCCCACAACTCGTGGAATTCAAAGGGGAGCATCAAACTCACACTATTATTTTAAGCCAAATTCTTAGTTTTTTTGTCACAACTTCAGAAATTTATAACTAAATCCACAAAAATTGAAACTCAACAAACTTTATCATTACAGAAATATTTTGATGTCTACCCCATGCTAAAAATAATTTCAGCTCATGAATCATTAAAGGGAGAACATTTCACATCCAAAAAGCCACTGAGGTAGCTGTTATCTGGGCCACTGGTTTAGTTTACTGATATAAAGTTTCGGAATTCATAACTAATTCTAGAAAATTTGAAATCATATATTCTTGGTAATTATAGAAAGCTACACATCTATAATTTATTCTAAAAATATGCCCAGGCCATGAAACATAACACAGGAAGCGTTTGACACGCGAAAAGGGGCAAAGGTTTGGACAGCTAATGGTACTGATGCAAGTGTCTGCTATAAACTTCAAAAATGTCTAATTAATTCTAACAAAATCTAATTCATGAAAATGATACCAATTTGGAAAGCTATGAATGTTAAATTTATTGTAAAAATAGATCAGATCAGAGCAAGCACGTTTAGCCACTAAAATTCAATGGAACAGTGACTCAGGTTGTGCTACACTACTATTGCTGTTCCAGAAATTCAAAAATTCATATCTCTTAGCTTAGACCTCCAAATGAATTACTTCTAGTTGCTACAAGTCACTGTGAATTCCTAGTTTCTACATATAAAATTTCGTATCCATTGGACCACGTTTGCCCTTCAGATGACACAATTTCAAAACTGACCAAATGAACAGTATTGGTGCAAATCTGAACTTCTGATACCAACTTTGAAAAATCATAAAAAATTCCACAGACTTCCAAATGACCTGATCTTTAGCTTCCCAAAAAGCTCTAGGCAAGATCTAGTTGCATGAAATTTTTGTGTCAAGCACATCTTCAAGGCATAAAATATGTCAAAGGTACAAGTATGCAATCAATCAATCTATGAAGCATTCATCTTTCACATTTTTGTGTCACAAACTCATGTCAAGCACAAGAATGAGCTCTAGGGACTTTTGGTTTTGCCTCACCCCATTTTTAGGACTTTTGGATTGCCTCACTCTTGGTTCTTGGGACTTTTGACTTAGCCTCACCCATCCAAGGGACTTTTGGCCTTGTCTCACCTATGCCATGAGACTTTTGGCATCTCCTCACCCACATTAAGGGACTTTTGGCACTACCTCACCCTTATGAGCCATTTCGACCATTCAAAGACATTCAAAAAAGAATATTGGTACCAAAATAGCAACATAGCATTAAGTGGCATGTCTCAAACATATAAACATACAAACAAGCACACAATGACACCATATGCAACAAGAAAAGGTGGAGAGCTACCTTGGTGCAAATTCAAGCTTTACTTTGCTTGTTTCTTCTCCTTTTCGATTCCACAAACACAAGGAGGTGGCGTTGGATTTCCTTGGCCTATTCACAACAACACTTAATTATACTCTTGGAACAAGTTATGACATCCAACTCACTCTTAAGACTACACTTTGTTCTATTTGTCACAATATGGTTCCATTAAGGACCTAATGAAGCAACTACCATAATTAACATTCTTGGTTCCATTCTCTTGCCATATTTAGACCTCTCGACCTCATTTAAGGTCCTTGAAGCCATCACACACTCACTTTCACAAACCTAGGTCCATGTTGCTTCATAAGGTTACATTATGGAAGCCATTGCCTCATCTCCCAACCTAAGGCTTCTAAATTTTTCCCAATAGTTTCTCCCATCTTCTAACATCATATAAAGTCCCAAACCAAGGCTAGAACAAATTAAAACATCCCCTGGCCTAATGAACCTAGCTTGGCAGAAATATGCACCATAATGGAGGTTCATGGACTTTATGATTTTTCCTTAATAGGAGAGCCACTTGGGAGGCTTTCTAAAGGTCTTAGGAGCTCAAGGAAACATTAAAATAGCCAAGGAAACATTCACATAAAATCAGATTTTGCAAAACCCTAGAAACACTACATTTTCTAACTTGTTTTCTATTGGTTTTTCTTGGAATTTCTTACCATATTCCATCTCCCCATGGCCTAAAACCCTTGTTCCCTCCTTGTATTTGGACAGAACATCCTCCCCTCCTTTGGTTCCGTTCTTGGCTAAAATACACACAAAGGGAGGGGGAAGAGAAGATGCAACAAAAAGCAAAGATTACCTAGGGTTCAAGTGAGCTTTCAAGTGTCTTTCTCCTTCATTCTCTTCTCCTTAGCAAATTCAAAATTCTCCCCTTAGGTCTGGGTCAAAAACAGAACCAAATCATTCAAAAAATCCATAGAAAGAAAGGAGGAAGAGAGGAGAACAAGATTGGAGGAAGATGGAGCAAGAAATTTCATGAAATTACCTAGTTTCTCCTTGGCTTTCTTCCTCTTTTTCTCCTCCCTTTGGTGTGCCTAAGAGAGCTAAAGATTTTATGTATTTTGGGCAGAATGGGTCGTGCTCATTAAAGAGGAGAAGAAGGGAGAAAAGTGTGGAACTCTTTAGAACATTCAAGAAACCATAAATTCCAATTTTGCCCTTCCGTAATGGTAATTTTGTTTCGGCTTCGTTTTAGCTCCTTTTTGAGAACCGTCTTTTCCATCATAAAATTTAGGTTCCTAATTTAATAAAATGCCTTTGGAATCACTCAAATCAGAATTAAAACCTTCCCGAACGAATCGGTCAAAGTTCGGGTCAACCAACGTTGGAAAGAGTACACCGAAGGGGCTTTACCAGTCCCAGGGCTTCCTATGATTTTTAGGGCCTCTGAGAACCTTGAGCAACTCAAAATTTCCATTTAAAAAGCCCTCCTAGGTGTTTTTCCAAAATTACACTTATTTACGAAAATATCACTGGCCTTTCGGTAAATTTTTTGAATCGCTCCGACCCCAGTTTTTAGGCTACTCAAGGCTCAAATCCTCATTTTCTATTATTTAAAATTTTATTCAAATTTTATTTGGCCTTGAATCACTCATCTCAGGGGACTTGCTTTTCAAACCGGCCCGTTCTAGTGATTGTACAATGTACCGGGCGTTACATTTCCACCCTCCTTAAAATAATTTTTGTCCTCAAAATTTAAATACGTACCTCAAGGAAATAGCTCTGGATACTTTCGTTTCATTTCATCTTCTAGTTCCCAGGTTGCCTCCTCAGACGTCGGGCCCTTCCAGACCACTTTCACCAGAGGAATGCTCTTGTTTTTCAGTTATTTCAACTTGGCATCCACAATCCTCTCTGGCCTTACTGCATAGGAAAGATTTTCCTACAATTGAATATGCTCATATTCTATGACATGTGAGGGGTCTGGTAAGTACTTCTTCAATTAGGAGACGTGAAAAATATTATGGATTTGGGCTAAGTTTGGAGATAGGGCTATCCAGTAGGCCATAGGTCCGATTTTCTCAAGAATTTCAAATGGACCAATACACCTAGGACTGAGCTTCTTTACCCTCATAGACCGACCTACCCCAGTCACTGGAGACACTCGGATGAATACATGGTCTCCAATCTCAAACTCTAACGGCCTTCTTCTTCGATCGGCATAACTTTTCTGCCTACTCTGAGTCGTAAGGAGTTTCTTTCTAATTAGTTCTATATGTTGGGTGGTCTGGTTAACTATCTCAGGCCCTATTAAGCTCCTCTCACCTAGCTCAACCCAACATAATGGAGATCTACACTTTCTCCCATAGAGAGCCTCGTAAGGGGCCATTTGAATATTGGAATGATAATTGTTATTGTATGCAAATTCAGCTAATGGCAGATATGCATCCTAGTTACCCCTCGTCTCTAATACACATGCCCTCAGTATGTCCTCTAAGGTCTGGATGGTCCTCTCAGTCTGACCATCAGTCTGGGGGTCGTAAGCAGTGCTAAACCGCAACCTGGTCCCTAAGGCATGTTGTAACGACCTCTAAAAGTTCGATGTAAACCTAGGGTCCCTATTAGATACTATGCTGTTGGGTACTCCATGAAGTCGCACTATCTCACATATATATAACTGGGCTAATCTATCCAATGAGTAAGTAGCTCTAATCGCTAAGAAATGTGCAGACTTCATCAATCTATCCACAACTACCCAAATAGCATCGTGTCCAGAGGATGTCCTGGGTAACCCTATAACGAAATCCATAGCTATACTATCCTATTTCCACTCAGGGATATCTAGGGGTTGCAGCAACCCAGCGGGTCTCTGGTGTTCTACCTTGACCCTTTGGTACACTAAACATCTCGCCACATAATTTGTAACATCATTCTTCATTCCTGGCTACTAGAAGATTCTTTTTAGATCCTGATACATCTTGGTGGCACCTGGATAGATAGTATATTTACTCTTGTGTGCCTCTTCTAGAATTTTCTCTCTCAATTCATTGCTACTAGGTACACAAATTCTATCTCGGTATACTATCACACCCTCCTTAGATACTCTGAAATCTGAGGTCTTACCCTGGGAGATTTTGCTCCTCATCTGTTTCAAGAATTCATCCTCTTTCTAGGCATCTAAGATCTGGACTCTCAACTCATTCTCAATCCGGGTCTCACTCAAAAATAGTTTGCCTGATACCAGCTGGTAAGAGAGGTTCAGATTTTTAAATTTTTTTAGGAGCTCCTGCTCCTTGATCATCATATGGGCAGCATGGATGGATTTCTTACTTAGGGCATCAGCCACTACATTGGCCTTCCCCGGATGGTATTTCAATACATAATCATAATCTTTCAGGAGCTCCATCCATCTCCTTTGTCTTATATTGAGTTCCTTCTGATCAAATAGGTATTTCAGACTTTTGTGGTCATTATAAATCTCTATAGTTGCACCATACAAATAATGCCTCCAAATCTTAAGAGCAAACACTACTGCGACTAACTCTAGGACATGTGTGGGATAATTCTCCTCATGAGGCCTTAGCTGCCTAGAGGCATATGCCACTACCCTACCCTGCAGCATCAATACACATCCTAACCCTTTCCTCGAGGCATCACTATATACCACAAATGGTAAACTAGGGTCAGGAATGACTAGCACAGGGGCAGTGGTCAATCGGAGTTTCAACTCTTAAAAACTTCTCTCACATCTCTCATCCCACACAAAGGGTGTATCCTTCCGAGTCAGCCTTGTAAGTGGCAAGGCCATCTAAGAAAAGCCCTAAATGAATCGTCGGTAATATCCTACCAAACTAAGGAAACTCTTAACCTCAGTGATCGTCCTAGGCCTATCCCACTGTAACATAGCCTCAACTTTATGGGGATCTACTGCGACCCCATCTTGTGAGATCACATGACCTAAGAATTTCACTTCGGTTAGCCAAAACTCATATTTACTCAGTTTGGCATATAATTTCTTCTCTTTTAGAATCTCTAGGGCTAATCTTAAATGCCTCTCATGCTCCTTAAAAAATCTAGAGTACACTAGGATATCATCAATAAAGACCACAACAAATTTATCTAGATACGGTCTGAAGACCTTGTTCATGTAGTCCATGAATACTGCGGGTGCATTCGTTAGCCCGAATGGCATCACGAGGAACTTATAATGCCTATATCTAGTCCTAAAGGCTGTCCTTGGGACATTTTCAGCTCTCACCTCAGCTGGTGATATCCAGATCTAAGGTCTATCTTGGAAAAGATAGATGCCCCAACTTATTGATCTAACAAGTCATCTATCCTAGGGAGAGGATACTTATTCTTAATGGTAACCTTATTTAATTCTCTATAATCTATACACAATCTCAAGCTACCATCTTTCTTTTTCACGAACAACACTAGAGCTCCCCAGGGTGACACACTAGGGCGTATGAACCCTTTTCTAATAGCTCCTCTATCTACTTTTTCAATTCAGCAAGCTCGGTGGGAGCCATCCTGTACAGAGCCTTGGACACTGGTCCAGCCCCAAGCACTATCTCTATAGGAGAACTCTATCTCTCTCTCAGGTGGTAGGCCACTAAAACTAAAATCTTTAGGGAAAACCTCTGGGAATTCCCCAACGATCGGGATCTCCTCTATCCCTTCTTCTACTTTAACCCGTATAGAGAAAAAGACTAGAAACCCCTGACACCCCTGCTCTAAGTATCTCTTAGCCTGGGCAGTAGTCATGAAAGATAGCTTGGCTCCTATCCTAGGTATGGTCCTACAAGAAGGTATAGATATAGTGCAATGTTCAGAATCAAGGACGGCATTATTGGCAGTCATCCAGTTCATACCCATAATTAAATCAATGTCATAGAATGGCATACAAATCAAGTCAATGGTAGTATAACAATGATTAAACTGGACAGTGACATTTAAACAAGTATAGGAAGTAATAACGTGGCCTCCAGTGGGTGTGGTGACAGATAAATCAAATGGTAAAATACTAATGGCTAGACCCAAACGTCTCACACAGTCATAAGATATAAATGAGTGACTAGCATATGAATAAAACATAGCAATCACCGGAAAATCATTCACTATGAGCGTACCTCGAATAAGACTGGGAGACGCATTAGCCTCCTATTGAGAAAGGGCAAACACCCTGCCCTGGGTCTGTGGCCTGGGAGGAGGTGGTCTAAGCAGAGGTACTAAATATGCCTGAGAGCAATTTCTGGCAATATGCCCTTGCTTCCCACACTTGTAGCAAATCACTATGGATTGTGGGGTAACGGATGACTGAGTCCTCAGGGGTTGTACCTTCTTTCCTTTCGGTGGCCTCCTGTTCCACGGCACCTTACTTTTCTTTTTGCTAAAAGGTGCAGGACTGGCTCCTTCCTCTGGTCTCAGTCTCTTTAACTCTAGGGTTCCCCTCTGTCTAAACGCCATGACAGTAGGCATAATCTCTCTCAAATTATTCTCAATTACCCTGCTGATCTCCACGATAGCATTGAAGTTTCGGATTCTGTGTGGAGTCACTCTATCTCTGACTTGGGGTTTCAACCCGAGCTCAAACTGTTCACACCTCCAGGGCTCATCATCATACCTCTGAAGGTATGAAGAATACCGAGACAATTCTATAAATCTTGCCACGTATTAGTCTACAGTCATGTCATCTATCTGCTTCAATCCCATAAATTGCACCTCTTTTTGTTTCCTCACAGAACTGGGGAAATACTTCTCATAAAATTGTACTAAGAAGTTTTCCCAAGTCATCTGTAAATTCCTAGCCTCCATTAAGGGCCTTGCACTGAGCCACCAATTATCAGCTTCTTTTCGTAACATAAAAGTAGCTAGTTAAACTTTTTTGTTCTGAGGTGTAATCCATCACTGTGAAGATTTTCTCTACCTCCCTCACCCAGGCCTCTGCTTTGTCTGCATCTAGTTCTCTGTCAAACACAGGCAGGTTGTTCTTTCTGAATTGATTCAATTATTTTTGGATAGATGGCGGAGCCCGAACTGGTTCCTGGGGAGGTAGGGGTGGAGCACCGGAAGTGGAAGGCTGGGGTGCACCGGAGGTGGATGGCTGAGGTACATCGGAGGTGGATGGCTGAGGCGGAGGTGGCGGAGGGGCCTCACTTCTAGCTTCTTCTTGCCTAGCCAAGGCTCCCTGCAATTGCATAATCATCTCATGCTGTTGCTGGATCATATAGTGTTGCTAGGCTATGACGTTCTCAAACTGGTCAATCCGCTCCTTGATAGCCTGCACTGGATCCTCAGACTCAACCTCAGGTTCTTGAGGTGGTCTGCCTTAACCTCAGCCTCAGCCTCTTCGAGTCTCAAATATCTTTACTGAAAAGAAAAACCATAGCCTTTAGCCCACAACATAATTTTTAACACACATACATAGATATTCCACCCGAAAACCACCCTAAAATAAGCCAAATATACCATCCAAGAATCAAATGTTGAGCAAAAGTGCCTGAACCTTTGCTCTGATACCATAAAATGTAACACCATATATTTCTAGCTTACTTTCTATCATTTCTAAGTTTCCCCTTTGAATTCCACGAGTTGTGGGCTAACTTTGGTGATGTAAATGAGTTGTATATATGTAATTAAATATGAGAATGTGATGTGTGAACTCATATGGTCCGCGTGACACCGAATGGAATTTTCATACGCTACGCAACGCGAAATAAGGCATTATTTTAATGCCATCTTCCATTCCCTTTTGTGCAATTCATCATGGGAAACTTAGAAATGATAGGAAGCAAGCTAAAAATATATGGTGTTACAGAAATTGTATGAGGAAGTTTTTAAAAGAAAAATTTTAATTAATTCATGTTTCCATTGACTCTTCTAAGTTCTATATGAGGTATTAGTAGTAGGAAAGACATTATATAGTAAGGTATGACACCTTTCTTGATCTATTTCAAAGCCATTCTAGGTTGGTTGTGGAGGTAGGTGGATGTGGCTGGCCTTATATGAGGTGAAAATGGGTGTTTTATAATAATTGCAAAATTATCAATTACATCTCACAATTTCAATTGCTTTGTCCGAGCTCATATTAGATCCTTTTTTAGAAACTTCTTTCCTATATAAAAATTTTAGTCCTTTAATTTATTAAAAACATTTATTTTCAATTTTATGGGATTTAAAACCATCCCAAATTATCAAGTCAAAGTTTGGATCAATTGATAGCCTAAAACATATATTAGAAGGGTTTTTGCCATTCTAAAGGTTCCAATGATTTTTAGGGCCTCCGAGAACTCTGGGGAACTCAAATTTTCAATTTTAAACTTCCTCCTTTAAATTTTAAAAAAGTTATCCAAAATTATGATTTTACCACTACCTTTTTAGTTTATTTCGTTTAGCCCCTTTGCTTTTGGTTTTGGGCTACTTTTAGCTTTATTCCCTCATTTTTTGATACTTAAATCATTTCTCTATTCTTAATTAACCTTGATTCATTCTATTCTTGGGTCCTCCTTGGTTATCTCATCGATTTTGGCTTAATTTTAAAAGACCAAATATTACAAAATGAAACATATAGACACAAAGTGCAACTTTGTTATTGAAGTTATGTAACACCTTACCATATCTTATTTACTTAGTAGAATAGAATGTCTGTTTGTGTAAAAGTATTCATTACAAAACCTTTAACAATGGAAAGTCAACTACTAAATGTAACATCCAGTTCCCTGAAAATAAGAGAAAACGTGAGAAACGTAATGTACAGTTTCTCCATCAACGAACGAAATTCACCGAATATAAAAGGAAGTCTCCCAAAATGATGTAGTTAAGGTCCCAAAAAATTTGGGAAGCATTCTAGACTCCTAAAAATGAGAATCTCAAGCTCAGACGAAAAGAAAAATAGATGTATGAGCTTTGGAACCATTTGGGCAGCTCACACAAGTCTTAAATGTACTTTTGGACTTGCTCAAAAGGTGCCAAGACCAAGGGAAATCCATTTGGCAACTTTGGTACCCTATATGGAGCCAAAATTGACCATTATGGAATCTTAGGTCACTTTTTGGCCAAATGAGTTAGTCTTGATCTGAGATTTGGCATGCAATTAGGTTTCATTGAGATCTTTTTGGAAAGCTAAAGATCATAATTTTTGGAGGTCTAGAGAATATTTGATGAATTTTCAAATTTGGGATTTTCTATTGATTCTGGTATATGCACTGTTTACACTGGCAGATTTGTATTATGTGTCATCCAATAGGCAAATAGTTTCCAATGCTTGTGAAATTTTGTAGACATAAACTAGAGGTCATGATCTTTCTGTGGCCACCAAGATCACCTCATTTGGAGGTCTAAGCAAAGAGTTATACATTTTTGAAGTTGGCTATCAGTAGCATTGGCACCCCAGGAGTCCAGTCTTTGTTCTATAAATTTCTAATGGCTAAACGTATTGGTTTCATTCTGGAATTATTTTTAACATAAATTTAACATTTTTATCTTTCCATAATGACTGAATGTGTGTGATTTAAATTTTTATAGAATTAGTTACGAATTTTAAAAATTTGTATCAGTAATCTAAAACAGCAGCCGAGGCAGCAGCGACCTCTGGACCTTTTCGGATGTCAAACGTCCTCTTTGATGGATTTTATGGTCTGTACATATTTTTAGTGTGAAGTAGACATCCATAGCTTCCTAAAATGACTAATATTGTATGATTTGGATTTTTCTAAATGTAGTTATGATTTTTTGACTTTTGGTCAGAAGTGGAGCAATTCTGGTCGAGAATGAAACTTTTTATTCCACACTTCAATTCGGTTTCCATGAGTTGTAAGCATGTTTTTGTGATGCAAATGAGTTGTAATGATATAATTGAATATGAGGATACATAGCATGAGCTCACACGGTCCACGTGACACCAATTGTAAAATTTTGAAGTATGTCGTAATGCAAATAAGCCCATTATTTTCACTCCCTCTTTCATATACTCTCAGAGGAATGATGATGTAAAGCTTATGAATGACATAAAATGAGCTAGAATTTATGGTGTTACTTTTATTGGTATCAGAGCGAAGTTGCAGGCTCTCTTGGATTGGATTTTGGCTTGAGGATGTAGCAACGAGGCTATGTAAAGGCGTGAATGTATAAGTAGAGCTTTAGATGAGACATGTTGGATGTGTGAAAGTATTTTGTGGCTTTATTCATGATGAGTAAGTTGTAGAATGGTCTTGGGATAATTAGTGGACACTGGGACAGGGTGGCTTCTAGAGTAGCTTGAGCGGAGCTAAGGGATTCGACAGTTAGAGTTTGATGAGATATGATAGCTCACCGGGATCAGTGGCAAGCTCTAGACATAAACAATGAGAAATGATTTCGTTGATATAAAGAGGCTTGTTAGAGAGAGTGTATGAGGCCTAATTCTCCCTAGTAGTCATACTCAGGCCATTTCGAGATGTCTTGCTTAATGCAGAGACAAGTAATAATGTAACACGGTATGAGATGAGACTGCACCTACACAGGACCAGTGTAGAGGGGAATACGAAAGAGAATTATCCCCTAGTCACAACACCCAAATGTCTAGATGAATTTTAGAGCCAAAAAGCTAATTCCCTCATGCCAGAGGTTAAGTTACAAGCTACACCCTAGAGCCTTGATAGCCTAGAGGTAACAGCTCAACCCAGAGGTAACAACTAGCTATGTACGAATAAAGCATGAGGTAGAACCCTCTAACTTGATGATGGGCTAGATATAGAGGCAATGAGGCTTAGGTTAGTAGCTAAAGTTGAAAATCCAATCCCTAAAAAATAAGCCAATCAGAGGTCGTTAGCCATGACCAATTATTCCATAGAAATAGCGAGGCAATCCAGAGAATTCCTTATCATGGCCAATTAAGAAGTTAGCCACAACTAATACTTAGACAAAGAACTAGAGTGAACCTGAGGCTGATTAACTGCGGCGAATGATATGTTAGCTGCAGCGAATAGCACCATAAATGTCTTATTGGTCATATTCAGGCCAACTTAAGAAAGAAGTTGATAAAGGGTTAAACAACCCATAGAGAGCGGGAACCCCTAGTATAAATAGAGGAAAGAGTAATGAATGATTACAGAAGATTAGTAAGAAATCTGTGGGCCTAATAAATGAGATTGAGGAAAGAGCTCAACACAAAAAAAGTTACACACAGGGATAATGAGGTTGTTGAGACCCGCTTCTAAGGCGTTGACTCCAACCTAGGATGCTACCCTGTGAGACATTGAATGAGAAAATGTTAGTGTAGTCTCAAAATAATGAAAGATAAGACTACTAGTAGTAAGGCACATAGTGAGTGGCCTAGAGGGGTGTACCTCATAAGTGACACCTAGAAGTAAGTATGAGTAGCCCAGTAATGGAAGCTCAGAAAAGAATGAGGATAGTAAATATGCTACAGGTCTGATGAGATGGCTAGCCCAGGCTGAGCATAAGCTAAAACCTAGGGGAGATGATTAGTAGTATCATTCCAGGTGAGATATGTAAATGAAAGGCTCAATGAAAGTTCTCCTTGGATTGAGAAAGAAAAGATGGGACACCCTGAGTCAGAGAAACCACCTAGTAGTGGTTAGTAAATTCCCCTAGATAGACCCCCCTAAGGCATAAAGCATAGTGATAAAGGAAACGAGGAAGAGTTGAGAAACTAGCTACGAAAAGGATACCCTTGCTTTAGTAATGATTAAATGAGTAAGCTAAGCCCAGTAAAGTAAATAGATAGGGGTCTGATAGTTAGTTAGATGAGCTCCCTAATATGAGAATGCAGGGGTTAAGGCTCATGCATGATTAGAGCACCCAGTAGAGCATAAGTTTTCAGTGAGATAGAATCTAGACATTGAGAGTACATGTTCTGGATTAGGTTAGCAAAACCCTAAAAATAGTATATTGTGCTCCTGGGGATGAGGTTAGAAAGGCAAAACAAAAAGAAAGCCCAGCTCTGATCCGAACGTAGAAAGAAGCTAAGATAGACAGTTAGTGCCTTAGTACTCTCAGAAAAGCTCGAGGAAGTTAGAGACCACCTAAGAAGGAGAACCTCATTTTATGTAGAGAAAGAGTGTAAGCCGAGAGCGCCACAGAATGAAATTCCTGGGATTATATGAAATAGAATTCTTACAGAGGGACGGTCTAGGTAAGAGTAGAGTAAGAGTATGAACGAAAAATAAACCCCCTTGATGTTACATAGCGTGAATAAGTGAAGGAACTCCAAGAAAGTGCAAGTACTCTCGAGTGTAAAGAAACCTGAACTGGTAACAAAAACAGCCAGTAGTAACACATCCTTTTACCAAAATAAAAAGATAGTAAAAGTAAAAGAGAGAAGAATTTATGATAGTATTCAAGCCGAGGACATAGTAGATTGAAAAAAAAGAATGTTGAGTCAATGTGCTTGAGTATTCAAGAAAGAACACTTGTCCTTGGCATAGATGCCTTTTTTGCATGATAGTGCTCGAAGTAAAAACAGTCGGGCAATGTAAAGTGATCTCGGGATGAAGTAGAGAAAGAATCTTATTTTCCCCGAGTATCTTACGAGAATAGGACAGATAAAGAAAAGTACGAGAGGAATACTTTAGATTGTTGGAAAACTTATAATATACTGACGATAGTGGCCTTGAATTCAGTCATGAGGCACCCGTGTATTAGTGCTTGATGTTATGGTTTCCTTGCAACAATGGTTATATGATATTAGGCCTGATCAACCTAATAATAATGTGACTGGAGTGCATAGCAAACAACGACATCAACCACCAAAGTGTCCCGATAATCGAAAGGTATCCTAGTTAAAGAAAGAGATGAGTCAGAAAAGAGAA
The DNA here is from genome assembly GCA_026724425.1 of Erythrophleum ivorense. Classification (NCBI taxonomy): domain Eukaryota; kingdom Viridiplantae; phylum Streptophyta; class Magnoliopsida; order Fabales; family Fabaceae; genus Erythrophleum; species Erythrophleum ivorense. Next base: position 61,368 of record JAIUCV010001166.1, read on the forward strand.
GTAAAGGGATTCCAGGAATACTAAAATAGTAAGAAAAGCATGCAGAGAGGAATCCCCAGTAGAGAATGTTCAGATTCAATATCCATAGTCTGAGTCCCTTATAATATATGTAAATGAAATGAATAGGGACTAGTGCATAGCCTCTCTCCTACCAGAGATATTAACCACATTCAGTGTGTGAGATGCCCTAGTGCCAAAGCACTTTAAAGTAGAACATGGGCATAGTTACAAACTATAGGATATGAAAGGAAGACTAAAATGAGTACACGTCAAGTAAGTAAGTCAATAGAGTAAGAAAAAAAAGCCCAAGTAAAAAGAGACTGAAGTAGGAATTTGAGGATTCTATGAGGAGTGAGTAGTGAAAAATGTAAAATGCTCCCTAGTATCAGAATGATGGGATCCTAGAGAATCAGATGACATAGAATCCACTTTGCACAAAGAGCACGATGTACCTCTGAGTTTAGCCTCAGTTATTATGAGCGATGGTTACTAGACTTAGTGAGCATGTATTTTACTATCAGATATAGTAATCTTAGGCTTTGACATCTCCTAGAGATAGATCACAGTAGATCCTAGTATAGCACAGCGAGTTGCAGTAGATCCTAGCAGGGCTCTGAAAGGTCACAGTAGACCTAGGGGTCACAGTAGATCCCACGGAGTTACAGAAAGCCCTAGCCACAACATGATAGTTCTTTGGTGAGATACAGCCTGAGATAGTTTTACAGAGCAGTTAGTCTCAAAGACTAGTACAGTTTTAGCTAACTTTTGTCTTAAAGACTATAGACCTCCTGAGTCTGGTAGACTGTTGCCACAGAGACATAAAGGCTTTACTTAGACAGTTAGACCATTGACTAGCTCTCTTTAGGGATGAGTATATTGTATAGGATGAGGAAAGTAGGAAATTAGCTTTCCAAAGTTAGAGCCAAATGAACCACTACCTAGCAGATAGTAGGCCTGACCAAGGGATGGAGAGATCCCTGCATGCTAGCTTATGTATTCAGAAAAGGGTCAGGTGCAGTTTTATATAAGGTAAGTGATATAGTATATCTCCAGTGAGTGAAACTGTGAGAATAGCTAGCATCCCAACAGAACTCAGCAGTAGTCAGTGGTAGTAGCTCTTCGGTGCCAGTATGAGACATACATGTTAGGCTTATCAGTGCTGAAAGGAGGGACTATAAAATGCCACTATAAGTGAGCAAAGAAAGTGAGAAAAAGTCCTGGCCTACAAAGACAGATATAGTAATAAACAGAGAAACTGGGATCATTAAAAGCAGAAACTCCTCAAAGGAGCTGTAATCCCAGTAAGCAGTTGCGATATGAAGCCTATGACAGAAAGAGATGTGAATTATAACCATGGGATGAGCTAGTAAGAAAGAACACAGTGATGAACAGTGGACAGTACACTTCAAAACAGTAGACAAGTAAAAACCTCAAATGGCTCTAATGATCAGAAAAAGATGATGAAACCTTATGAAAAGCCATTAGGAGATGATATGGGAGATTTATACGAAATAAGTTACCTACTGAGATGTGTAAATGAGTCCACTGAAAGAAACATTAATCCTGCGAACGGGTTAACATTGACCCTACATGATTAGTAAGCTCTCCCAGGATAGGCCTCTAGAGTTAGAAATTTTTTTCCCTTAGGAGAAATAATTAGCTACTATTTTATAGCAATAGAACCCTTATTAAGAACTAGCAATGAAAAATCCCCTGACTAAGAGAAAATTCGAAAGAATCAAATCGCTAAGAAAGCGTATAGGGCCAGGAAGAAGGGAAAGAAAAGAACAGTTAGCTAGAATATAAAAAAGTAAGAGAAAGTGTATCCTAAATTTTGAGGATGAAATTTATTTAAGGGGGGAGGAATGTAACATCTGGTCCCTCCGTAAACGTGAGAAATGCAATGTTCAATTTCTCCATAAACGTTAGAAATGGGTCAAATATAAAAGGAAGTCCTTGAAATAGAAGGAAGTGGGGCCAACTAAAATTATAATAAAATTTTAAATATTAGAAAATGAGGATTTAAGTTTAAGATGCCTAAAACCTAGAGCCAGAAGAGATCAGAAAATTTGCCAAAGGAAGTAGGGGCATTTTTGTAATTTTTGGAAAATTTTGAAAACTCACAGGAGGGCTTTTTAAACAAAAAAATTTGAACTTTCTGGGGTACTCAGAGGCCCTGAATACCATGAGAACTCCTAGAACAGTTGAAACCCTTTCGGTGAGTGATTTCGGCCGTCAGTTAATCAAAACTTTGACTAAATGATTCGGAATGGTTTCGGATATTTTTTGAGTGATTCCAAAGGCAATTATTATGATTAAGAACCTAAGGAATATGATGGAGAAGACAGATTATGAAAAGAAGTTGAAATGAGATCAAACGGACAAACCTGGCTTAGGGACTAAAATGAAAAGTTGAAAAAGTATGTTAACTTTACCCTTTTTTCTTTTAAAATCACATCCAACCCTTCTCCTTCCTCTCCACTAATGTTTTTCTGGTCTGAAACAGATTTGAAAGTGGCACACCAAGGGAAGAGAAGAAGGAGGATAAATTCAAGTCTTTAGGTATGAAAATTTGCTTATTTTTCATGCTTTCTCTCCACCAATCTCTTCTCCTCTTTCTCCCTCTTCTTCTCCATGATTTTTTTGAAGTTTTAAGGGATGTTTTGAAGGGAGAACAGAGGGGAAATTTCGAAAATCAAGTAAGGAGGCCAAGGAAGGCAAAGAGCAAGCAAAGAAAAGCTAGAAAACAAGGTAAAACTTTCATTCTTTGGTAGTTTCTTCCTCCCCCTTCATCTTGCACGAATTTGGGCACCATGAGCCCAATTCTTAGGGACTATTTTCTGCCCAATTCATGGATGGATTAGAGATTTTAGGTGGCAAGGATTAAGAATGAACCAATAGAATCAAGAAAGGAGCATTAGGAAACAAGATGGAATCATTAGGGATCCAAATGCTCCTTTGCAAATCTGATTTTATATTAATATTTTTAGGCTTAATTGAATGTTTAAACATGCTCCTAAGATCCCCAGGAGGCTCCCCACATGCTTCCTCCTTCAAGAAAACAAAGAGAACTCCATGGAAGGCCAATGCACCTATAATCTCAGCCTAAGCAAGTTCATCTAGCTAGGGAGAGTTTCAAATTTTTCCAAGGCCATTTTCGAGTCATATATGGTGAATGAATATAAGAGGAGGCCTTGGAAAAAATTTAGAACTTAAGGAAAGTGAATTGGGGTCATAGGTTCCGTATTATGACCTAAAGAAGCAACATGGTACTAGGCCCTTTGTTTTAATGGTGTGGTGGCTCCATGAGGCTTAAAAGGAGTCAAAAATCATAATTGAGAGGAAAGAATGAGGCCTAGAAGTTATTTGATGAGTGTTGTTTCATTAGGCACCATTATGGACCATAATGAAGCCTACAGAGTAATCTAGGGCTTAAGCAAATTGCATAGCTTTAGAATATGTTTCATGAACCTAATTAGCTCCCTTAAATCATGTCTAGGCCAAGAGAAACCTTCTCCACCAAATTATGGGTGTATAGCTGAGGCAAAGGAGGGAAATCCAAAGAGAAAAGTGTGTAAATTTGCACAAGGTAGCTCTCTCCACTTTCTCTCATGCATGGATGTGTGTTTAGCTTATTTTAGAATGTGTGTATATATATTTTCAAGTTATGAAAAGTATGCTAGCATGCCTTTACATGCCATGATTCTTGATACCATGTTATGTTTTAAATGATTATATGATATTTGTATGAGTTTGCTTGAGTGTGGAGAGGCTAAGAACTCTTCCTTTTGGTGAGGATGAGCCAAGAACCCTTAAGCTTGGTTGAGACAAAGAAAAGAGTCTCCCAAAGGCAAAGTAGGCTCCCAAGAATATGGTTGAGTCCAAAGTGTTCAAGAAATGGGTGAGGCAAGTCCAAAATCCATGAGGAGAAGTTTGAGGCCAATCCAAACACTTGGTGAGTTCTTGAATGATTTGTATGAGTTGCTCACATGCCAAGTTTGCTTTTAAAATGTCTATGGCTTTTATTTTCTCCATGCATGCATTTGTAAAGCTTGCTTGCACATATTGTAAAGTCTCACATCAGCTGGAAAGAGCCTGTGGCTAGCCCATATAAGTGGGGAGAATCCTCCCCCTCACGAGCACACTTTTCTCGTGAGCCAAGCGGGAAGGGACAAACCCCAACGAACCGGGAAGGCAGGGTCAACGACCCATGAACCGGGAAGGAAGGGACAATACTCGTGAGGGCTCTGTATGTGTTGGTATCAAAGCAATCTCGGTCCATATGCGACCCGAGGATGGGTCGGCCCCCAAGGGAGGTGGATTGTAAAGTCCCACATCGGCTGGAAGGGGCCTGTGTGTAACACCCCATAATTAATTAAGGTATTAATCATGGATTAGAATTAATTAAGAGTAATTAATATGGGCTCATTAGGCAAGTTAAGTGAATGGAGACTTTAGAGAGATAAATTATTAATTTGGGTTTGAGATTTAATTGGGATAGAAATTCTATCTAGGCCTAAATTAATAGATCATGAGAAGAGGCTAATGGAGGCCCAATGGATTATGTGCAAACCTAACATAATTTAGTGTGATGGAGGCCCAAGATTTACTTTGTATAGACTCTTCTAAGTGGCCCAATAATCCTTGTGCAGACCTAAAACTCTTGAGCTCTTTAAACTTGGCCCAAACCTAGTTAAATTTCAGCAACTTAAGTGTAAAAACTGGCCCAGTAAATTCTGCAGCCCAACACTCCAAAAACTGGCCCAATAAGCTAAAATCTGAAGCCCAAGTGGAGATGGATCTTGGAGCAGCCCATGACCCATACTTGACCCAACTTAAACCCTAATACCCCACCCACTTACTCACTTGCTGAAACATAAGATTCAAGAGGCAAAATCGGAGGTGGAGAAGGAGGCTAGGGTTTGGGACCAAATTTCTGCATTTTCTCATACTTAGAGCAAGATTCAGCCAAGGTAATAGTTATACAACTTAATCCCCTCATCTTTCTCCTTAATTTGGTCCGATTAGTTTTTCATTTGGAGCATTTTCATCCTACCCAAAATCTGAAATGTGAGTGTTTGGGGATTTTCTTGATGAAATTCGTAGGTTGGGATTAAGGCTGACTTTGAGTGAGTTTAGACCCTCCATTTTGATGCTTTAATGGTTAATTTGAGACCCCTATAGCTAATTTATAAAATGGGTATTAATTATGTACGAATTTGCTTAGAATTTGGGGTGGAATATTGAATTTTCTGGTGGAGGAAACTTAAATCCGAAATTGGGTCTTGTTGTGGCTGGGTAAATGATTCTTGGGTAGTCATTGGCATTTTAAATTCCTTGGTACTGATTATGATTATTAATGATGAATTAGAGTAGTAATTATGTGATGTTATGGTTATAGGAGGAATTCTGCACCATTGGTGATTGTTACAAGTGTCTACAAGTGAGGTAACCGGGTTTATATCAATTCCATGTGCATATTTGATTTAATTCCATATGTTGCTATATATGATTGATTGAAAAATGCTGAATGAATTGGTTGGCTATCTGTTGATTGTGATTGGACCTTGTGAGTCCATGGTGGAGCTGTGGTGCGGCTGCCACCCGTGCATGTGCTTCGATCGAGCACCGGGTTATGATCAAACCCTAGATGCACTGAGCCCCGGTTGTGCTCAATGAGGAGTAGGTGCCGTGGACGGGCCTCTCCGATGTTAATGGCCTTTAACATGTGATAATATGATTGCTAGTATGGGATAGTAATCATGATAGCCTAATTGTTTCATTTGCTGTTATAATGGAGGTGATTCTGATGTTGATTTTGATTTATGCATATATGGTAATTAAACTGAATATGTAATGGAATTGCCTTGGTTACTGAGATTCATATCTCACCCCGTTTTATGGGATTAATATTTCAGGTGAAAGTTCTTCGGGTAAGGATAAGGGTAAGCAAGTGGATGAACATCCATGAGCTGAGGCTGGGTGTGGGGAGCTACACTTGGTCTGGGTATAATAGGATAGATGCAATTTTTGTTATTAGTTTACCTAGCATCATCATGTAATCATATTGCCAAGTGTAGGCGTTTATATTTTGCTTGATTGAAATGTAACCGTTAAGGATTTAGAGCACATCATAGTGGAATATCAATGTATGAACTTATAGCATTATATATATGTATGTAGTTCTGCTGAAATTGTGATATGGATCACCTTATGGGAATTGTAGACATATGATGTCTTAGAGGTAAGCTATTGTTGAATGGAATATCTATGGAATGTGCATGGGATGTAAATTGTTGCTAATGCATGTGTTTCTTGCTGCCATTTAATTATGAATTTGTTGGTATGAGTTAGTGGAACAAGTAGGAAGTGACATTTGAGTTTCACAAGGGCAATGATAGATTAGTTGGGTAATTAAGGTACATAATTACCACTAAAGTTGCATAAATTAAGGTAGAATGGCCCTAGAGTGATATTGGAGGGAAATTGGAGAGCATGAGATGAAATCTTGGGAGTTGTAGGAACAGAAGGGAATTGGCCGCGGCCAATATTTAATTGGCCTAGGCCAATTCATAACAGAGAAGAATTGGCCGCGGCCAACATTTAATTGGCCTCGGCCAAATGTGGCGAACCTGCCAGGAAAGAAAACAGAGAGCAATTGGCCGCGGCGAATGGTGACGTTAGCCGCGGCTAAGCCTGAGAGGCAAATTTGGGGGTGTTCCAGAGGGTATTTGGCCGCGGCGAAAGGGGTATTTGGCCGCGGCGAAATGTGAAAAAAAATTGTGAAAGCGTCAGGAGTTGAACCGAGGGTAATTGGCCGCGGCGCGAGTGAATTTAGCCGCGGCGAAAGTGCTCTATTTCTCATATTCACCTAGAAACCTTAGTTTCTCTTAAGGTAATGCTAAGGAATGATTTAGGAACACTTGTAGGAGAATTTTATGAGTTGGAAATGATGGATGGGAGTATCAAAGGCTCCTCATTATTAATTAAATTCACTCACGCGTTCGAATAATTGTGGTTGTCTAGCTAATGACCCTAGCAACATTAAGGTTTCAAATTTCCTCACTTGTTCCCGATGTCCCGATGTAATTAATTTTAATGACTTCAAGCCTTGGTATATGATTATTAATCATGTACTTAACCTTAATTACTATAATTGGAAGTTAGGGTCGTCACACTGTGGCTAGCCCATATAAGTGGGGAGAATCCTCCCCCTCACGAGCGCGCTTTTCCTATGAGCTAAGCGGGAAGGGACAAACCTGAACAAGCTGGGAAGGCAGGGTCAACGACCCACGAACTGAGAAGGAAGGGACAATACTCGTGAGGGCTCTGTATGTGTTGTATGAAAAAAAAAAGAATCAGAAAAAGGTCCTAAAGAGCCTCCGAAGTTAAGTATGAAGGAGCCAAGGACCAAAATGCAAAGAAAAATTATATGCCGAGCAAAATGTATAAATTGCCCTAAAGTTCAGGGAACCTAGTTTCACCCTCTATTCATGGCTTTAAGCACGAATATCAAAAAATCGGGCAAGAATCTTAGAAATCTGTGACCCACAGTTAAACTCAGTTTGATGAGACGGGTCCAATGATGCCAAGTTGTCCGGATGGCCGGGCGGGATCTGGTCTGGGATCTGGTTAGGCCAATCAGTAGCCATGAGCAAAATAGAAAAAGGAAGTTGTAACAACTATAGAAATAAAAATAGCTAAAGGGCTAAAAAACTCTGAAGGAGTTTCGGGGACATAATTGCAGTAAAGGAAAAGTTTATAGCACAATCATAATACAGAATGGTGAAAATTACACCTATAGACCCGAGTGTCCGATAAACACCGAAATTTTTTAGGATTGAGGTTAAGGGCCCCTGACCCATGTTTGAAGCTTAATATAGCCAGAAAGTAGAGGAAATAATGTTCATAAATTTTAGAAAGTCTAAAGGTATGTATTGTACCGTAAAACCTTAATTGGGCTCAGACACTAATTTTTAGACTGCTGTAAGGCCTAATAGTTAATTCTAAAGGCCCGATAAGAGAAGAGAAGATATGATTAGGGTTTTAGAGAAGATGAAACCCAAATATAAATATAGAATGAAAGGAAAAGAAGAAAAAGATTTTAGTTATTTTAAAGAATTAACCATGGTTAAGTTAAAAACTAACTATGGTTGAGTTAAAAGTTGACCATGGTTGAGTTAAGAAATTAACCATGGTTACTCTCCATAACTTAAGGGCTAAGGCAAGGCTTCCAAGTATGTGGCCAAGAATTTTTGGAAGAAGATATTTAGTTATGAAATTAAAAAATCAAAAGAAAAAAAGGAATGGAAGGTTAAGATTTGATCTTGAAAAGGTTGATCCAAGGGTCCAAATTTAGTATGACCATTTAACTTCATTAGATTCATCTTCTTCACCTCCATTCCACCATTTCCACGCCACACACAAGGAAGAAAGAAAGAAAAACGTGAAGAGAGAGAGAGAGGGAGAAAAAGTGAAAGATGAAGTGAAACCAAGCAAAACTACCACCATTCTTCACCAAATTTCTCCATCTTCTCCATCCTCCAACCATTTCTTCCAAAGGGAAGTTGCATATTCATCTTCTCTTTAAGGTGAAATGTTGTTCTAAGTGGGAAAAGAAAGGATTTTAGTGTGAGAATACCAAAAGAAGCAAGGCCTAAGCTTAAAGAGTAAGTTTTCTCTATCTTATACTTGTAAATCACATGCTTTAAGCTAGTTTTGTTAAACCCTAGCTATGAGTTATTTTTGGACAGCATATGAATCATTAGAAATGGAGTTTATATGTTGAATATGAAGGCCTTGAAATGAAGTTTATATGTTGAACATGAAGGCCATATGAGCTTAGTTATTGTTGTTATGTGCTGAAACTTTGGAAAACACAAAGATTGTAATTTTTGGGAAAATAGAAAGCATGGGGCGATGCTGTCCGAATTTTCCCAACATTTTTATGGGTTTTTCTTGATGTCTTAAAGTCATGTATACCAAATTTCAAGTCCTAAAACATAAAGGAAAAGGTTATGGAATTTTTAGAACCAAAGAAACGCACTTTGAGCCTAAAACAGAGCTAGATTATGTGATGACCAAAACGTGATGTTGGGGCTGGCATTTAATGATTTTATCCATTCCAATGGATTCAAAAGGGTGTTTTTAGCTAGGAACACCTATGGGAAAGTCCCCAAAACTTATGGGATAAAATTCCTAAATTTTGGCCAAGAAAGGCATACTATTCGGCCATAGTGATGGGAAGGGAAGGAGTTAGATTTTTCCAATTCCAATGGTCCCATTAAGTTTAAAAGGGGTCATCCTATTTTAGAAGCTAAGGTTTATGTGTGGATTGTAATGAATTATCATTATGATTATAGGGTTTAATGTTGTTTTGGGAACTTCAAAAGCAAGTAAACCAAGTCCCAAAGATTGAGGAGCAAGGTTTGCTAAGGTAGTAGTTTTCCTCTCTCTTTCTTTAAGCTTGTATGTTTGTATAATGATAAGTGTTATGCTATATCAAGTTGTCATTTATGCTATAAGATGAGACATGTATGCTTAGATTGTGCTTGGCCTTGTATGAAATTCCTTGTATTGCTATGCGATATGTGACATCTTGACTGGCGTCATGTTATGTACTAACATGCTTGCTTGTGAATGAGATTAGTTTACTACTACTAAGATTTCATAATCTCACCCCAAATATAACCCATGCTAGGTCTGAGTTCAAGCAAAGAAAGAGCAAAGAATCTGGAGACATAAATCGAGGACCTTACTTTTATGTACCACGTTTTGTTATGTAATTAAATATTTTAGATTACTGCGTGTATGAGTTATATTATGACACTGTAAGGTACTCAGGTATGAAATAGAAAGCCATGTATATACCCAATCTTGAAGTAAAAAGAGTGTGACTATCATGCATAAGATGCAAGAATGCCTGTGCCTATATAAAGGCAAAATAATAATAATAATATGACCAATGAGGGGTAAAACTACCCAGTTTGTCGTAGGGGCAACTTTATATGAATTTATATGTGCTCCACTAAGTAAGTATTTTTCCTTTATAAAAGGCTTAGAGAGCTTGAAGTAGAGCCCTGAACTAACCTTATACGATGTTTCTATAATTAATTATGTATTTTGAAAATTGGATAAGAATTTGGAAATGACCAAATGAATAATAAAATTGTATGAGGAAGTTTTTGAAAGGAAAATTTTTTATCAGTTCAGGCTTTTCGTTGACTCATCTAAGTTTTATATAAGGTAATTGTAGTAGGAAAAGTGTTATAAACTAAGGTATTACACATATTATGTATGATTGAATGGGAGATGAGCTATTGGGATTCTTTGAATCTCATCCCCTCTTCTCCAATGATCTAACATGCTAGGTGGACCAAGTAACTATGGTGAAGGGAGCCAACATCAATGAAGAAGGAAGATGACAAGTTTATGTCTAGCTTTAGCCATTTTGAAACCATAATTGTGTCTCTTGATGTATATGATGTTGTAAATGTGTTATGAACCTTGAGACATGTATAAATATGCAATTATGTGACATTTATAACTATGGATATGATGTATGAGCTCTAGAATACAATTTGAATATGCAATGCCAAATTATACAATTTGGAAGTTTGATGTAAATGTGCATAAGTGTGGGTGAGAAGGCCAAAATGAGATGTATGAGGTTTGGGACCATTTGGGCAGCTCACACAAGTCTTAAATGTACTTTTGGACTTGCCCAAAAGGTGCCAAGACCAAGGGAAATCCATTTGGCAACTTTGGTACCCTATATGGAGCCAAAATTGACCATTATGGAATCTTAAGTTACTTTTTAGTCAAATGAGTTATTCTTGATCTGAGATTTGTCATGCAATTAGGTTTCATTGAGATATTTTTGGGAAGTTAAAGAACATAATTTTCAGAGGTCTAGAAAATATTTGATGAATTTTTAAAGTTGGGATTTTCTATTGATTATGGTATATGCACTGTTCACACTAGCAAATTTGTATTCTGTGTCATCTAATGGGCAAATAGTGTCCAATACTTGTGAAATTTTATAGGCATAAACTAGAGGTCATAATATTTCTGTGGTCACCAAGATCACCTCTTTTGGAGATCTGAGTAAAGAGTTATGCATTTTTGAAGTTGGCTGTTAGTAGTAGTGGCGCCCCAGGAGTCCAGTCATTGTTTCATAAATTTCTAATAGCTAAACATATTGGTTTCATTGTGGAATTATTTTTAACATAAATTTAACATTTATAGCTTTCTAGAATGACTGAATGTGTGTGATTTCTATTTTTATAGTATTAGTTACGAATTTTAGAAATTTATATCAGTAATCTGAAATAGCAGCCCAGGCAGCAGCGACCTCTGGACCTTTTTGGATATCAAACGTCCTCTTTGATGGATTTTATGGTCTGTACATATTTTTAGTGTGAAGTAGACATCCATAGCTTCTAAGAATGACTAAGATTAGATGATTTTTATTTTTCTAGATTTAGTTATGATTTTTCAACTTTTGGTCAGAAGTGGAGCAATTCTGGTCGAGAATGAAACTCTTTATTCCACACTTCAATTCGGTTTCCATGAGTTGTAGGCATGTTTTTGTGATGAAAATGAGTTGTAATGATGTAATTAAATATGAGGATGCATAGCATGAGCTCACACAGTCCACGTGACACCAATTGCAAAATTTTGAAGTATGACGTAATGCAAATAAGCCCATTATTTTCACTCCCTCTTTTATATACTCTCATAAGAATGATGATGTAAAGCCTATGAATGACATAAAATGAGCTAGAATTTATGGTTTTACATGATGCACCCTTCTTCTCCCTTCATGTTGCATGACCAAGTTCTGCCCAAAACCAGAGGAAAACCCTAGGGAGAGTGGCGTACAAGAGGAAGGCAAAGAGGAGGAGAAATCAAAGGCTTAAGGTATGAAAATTTAGTAGTTTTTCATGCTCTTTCTCTTCCAAACCTCTTCTCCTTCATTCTCCTTTATTTCCTATGATCATAATGAAGTTTATGGATTTGTTTTAAAGGAGAAATTGAGGAAAAAATTTGGATTTGAAGATAGGAGCTCAAAGAACACAAGATTCAAGTGAAAAAAAGCAAGAAAACAAGATAAATCTTGCATCCCATAGTAGCTACTCCTCCCTCTTCTCCAAATTTTGCCCCATGTATGTAGATGCTAGATGGATGAAATTTTAAGGAGAACTAAGGGGAATTCTATGAATTTAAGGGAGGAAAGTAAGAAAATGCAAAGAAATTCAAACAAAAGGCAATGGAATTTCAAGGTGCAAAACCTAGGGTTTCAAGTGCACCTTGTAAAATTTGATTTTGTATGATAATTCCTAGGCCTAAATAAAACTTTAAATGAGCTTCCAAGATCCCTAATAGGCTCCCCCATATGCATCCTCCCTTGAGAAAACAAGGCAAACTTCAAAAAGCCCCATCTTTTCCATAGCCTCGGTCTAAAGGGATTTGTGTAGCTAGGGAGAGTTTTAAATTTTTCTAAACCCATTTTTGAGTCATATATAATGAATGAATATGAAGGGAAGCCTTGGGAGAAATTTAGAAACCATAGAAAGTGAGTTAGTGCTTTATGTTCCATAATGAGACCTAAAGAAGCAACACGTAGTTAGGCTCTTGGTTTTGATTGTGCGATGACTCCAAGAGGCTTAAAAGGAGTCAAGAATCATATTTGAAAGGAAAGAATGGACCCTAGAATTTAATTGAAGGGTGTTGCTTCATTAGGTACAATTATGGAACCATAATGAGGTTATAAGCTAACCTAGTGTCTAAGTAAATTGTATGGCTTTAGAATTGAGTTCATGAACCTAATTGGCTTCCATAAATTGTATTTAGGCTAAGAGAAATCATCCCCACACTTTTGTGTGAGTGTGGCCGAAAATGGGAGCTTGCCTTCAAAGGAAAAGTGTGTAATTGTATCTAAGGTAGCTCTCTCCACTTTCTCTCATGCATGGATATGTGCTTAGTTTGTCTTAGAATGTGTATATGTGTATTTTCAAGTCATGAAAAGTATGTTAGCATGATTTTATATGCCATGGTTTCATGATGACATATTATCTTTCTAAATGATGTTATGATGTGTGCTTGGGTTTGTATGAGTGTGGTATAAGGTCCAGTTTTCATTAAAGAACGAAAATGGACTCGTTTTCAAAGCAAGTCCCCTGAAATGAACTAGTTATGGTCTTAAAAAATTTGAATAACATTTTAGACTCCTAAAAATGAGAATCCTAGCCTCAGATGGAAGGAAAAATAAAGCTAGAATAAAGAAACAAATTTTGATAGAAAACCTACGAAACGTTATAGCATTTTCTTAATTTTGAGTAAATTTTGGAATTCACATAGGAGAACTTTTTAAATGAAAGTTTTGAGTTTTCCGGGGTTTTCAGAGGCCTTGAAAACCTTGGGAAGCTCCAGTACAGTTAAATCCCCTTCCGGTGGATATTTTTCAACGTTGGTGTACCCAAACTTTGACGGATTCGGTCAAAAAGGTTTTAACTCCAATTTGAATGATTCCAAAGGCATTTTATTAAATTGGGAACCTAAATTTCATAATGGAAAAGACGGTTCTCAAAAAGCAGCTAAATGAAGGAGAAATAAAAATACAAAGAACAAAGGGCAAAATAGAAATTTTTGAAAAAGTCACTTTCCTTCCCCTATATATAGGTGGCGCCCTACTTTCCCCCTCATTTAGAATCAGAAATTTCTACCTAATTTCAGAGGAGAGAGCTGTGGTTTTGGGCGCACAAGAGAGGAAGAAGAAGAAGGAAGAATTCAAGCTTTCTTCCATCCACACCTTCTCTCCTTCATTCTCCTTTGTTTCCTTTGATTAAAATGGAGTTTATAAATTTGATTCAAGGGAGAAACTCAAGGGAATTTTTGGATTTGAAGAGAGGCGCTTGGAGAAAGCAAGAATAAGTAAGGAAATTAGGTAATTTCTTTTCTATGGTTGATATCTTGATCCTCCCTCCTTCTCTATTTCGCCTAACCCTAGGAACTAAAGGAGGATTTGATTTTTAGGTAGAACCAAGGATGAATCTATGGAAAAAGGGTGTGGAGATTAAGAATATGCAAAGGGAATTAACAAAAAATCATTAAATTTCAAGATGCAATTTCTAGGGTTTCAAGTGTTTCTTTCAAAATTTGATTTTGTATGATGATTCCTAGGCATAAATAAGAGTTTAAATGAGTTCCTAAGATCCCTAAAAGGCTCCCCATATGCTTCCTCCTTCAAGAAAACTAAGCAAAATCCATGGAACCCAATAAGCTCCATAGTCTTAGCCAAGCAAGGAAAGGGTAGCTAGGGAGAGTTTTAAATTTTTTTAGACCCATTCTTGAGTCATATATGATGAATGAAAATGAAAGGAGGCCTTGAAAAAAATTTAGAACTCAGAAAGTAAGTTGGTGCTTTAAGTTCCATATTATGACCTAAAGAAGCAACATGTAGTTAGGCTCCTTGTTTTAATTACGTGATGACTCCAAGAGGCTTAAAAAGAGTCAAGAATCATATTTGAAATGAAAGAATGGAGCCTAGAATTTATTTGAGGGGTGTTGCTTTATTAGGTGCAATTATGGAACCATAATGGGGTTTATAGGACAACCTAGTGTCTAAGCAAGTTGTGTGACCTTAGAAATTGTTTCATGAACCTAATTGGCTTCCATAAATTGGGTCTAAGCCAAGAGAAAGCATCTTCACAAGTTTATGTGTGTGGCAGAAGCAAGGGAGGGAATTTCAAAAGGAAAAGTGTGTGATTGTGTGCAAGGTAGCTCTCTCCATCTTCTTTCATGCATGGATGTGTGTTTAGCTTGTCTTAGAATGTGTGTATGTGTATTTTCAAGCCATGAAAAGTATGCTAGCATGATTTTATATGCCATGATTTCATGATGACATATTATATTTCTAAATGATGTTATGATGTTTGTTTGAGTTTACTTGAGTGTGGAGAGGCCAAGAATTTTTAACCATGGTAAGGATGAGCCAATAACCCTTAAGATTGGTTAAGACAAAGCAAAGAGTCTCCCAAAAGCAAAGTAGGCTCCCAAGAGTATAGTTGAGTCCAAGAATTCTCTTAAAGAATGGGTGAAGCAAGTCCAAAATCCATGAGGAAAAGGGTGAGGCCAATCTATCTACTTGGCAAGCTCTTGGATGTATTGTATGACTTATTTACATGTCAAGCTTGCTTTTTGAATGTTCATGACTTCCATTATATCCATGCAAGAATTTTCAAGACTTGCTTTGCATATGTTATGTGTGATTGAATGGGAGATGAGCTATTGGGATTCTTTGAATCTCATTCCCTCCTCTTCAATGATCTAATATGCTAGGTGGACCAAGTGGACAAGGTAATGGAAGCCCACCACCTTGAGGAAGAGAGCTTGAACCAATATGCCTAGCTTTTGCCCTTTTAAAGTCATAATGATGCTTAATGCTGTATATTATTGTTGTAAATGGTCTATAACCCTTGGGACATATGTAATTATAATATTATATGTTGTAGAAATGAAAGAATGTGTTATGTGAATGATGGAATATAAATTGAGTATATTATGGAAATGCAACTTCATGAATGGCTTTATGGAAATATGCATATGTGTGGATGAAATGGCAAAAATAAGATGCATGGAGTTTGGGACCATTTGGGCAGCTTACACAAGTCTTAATCATGCTTTTAGACTTGCCTAAAAGGTGCTAAACCTTAAGGAAAGCCATTTGGTTACTTTGGTACCCTATATGAAGCCAAATTGACCATAATAGAACCCTATGTCACTTTTTAGCCAAATGAGTTCTTCTTGATTTGAGATTTGGCATGTAATTAAAGCTTGTTGAGATATTTTTGAGAAGATAAAGAACATAATTTTCGGAAGTCTACAGAATATTTGATGAATTTTCAAAGTTGGCAAATTTTCTGATTTTGGTCTGATGCACTATTCATCTTGTCTAAAAATGAAATCTGTCACACAGAGCCCAAATGGTGTCCAATTGCTATGAAATTTTGTACAGAGAAACTAGACATTCCTAGTGACTTGTGACAACTAGAAGCATATCATTTGGAGGTCTAGAGAGGGAGATATGAATTTTTAAAGAATCCGTCAGTACCAAGAGTTTTACCCGACCTCAATTACTGTTCCATTGAATTCTAAGGTCTGTGCTACCTGAGCTAGTTAGGATTATTTGTCCCTCTAGCTAACATCCATAACTTCCAGATTGGTATCATTTGCATGGATTGAATTTTTGTGGAATTAATTGGACATTTTTGAAGTTTGCTACAAAAATCTGTGACAGCACTAGTGGACAATTTGACCTCTGGACCTTTTCGGATGTCAAACGTCCTCTGTGATGGGTGTTATGATCTGGACATATTTTTAGTATGAAGTAGACATTTTTATCTTTCCAAAATGGCTAAGAATGCATAATTTCAAGTTTTCTAGAATTAGTTATGAATTTCCAACCTTTGGTCATAAAAGAGCTCAATTCTGGCCGAAAATATAGATAAGTATTTTGAGCTTTCCTTTGAGTTCTATGAGTTGTGGGCCACATTTTATGATTCAAATGAGTTGTATTCATGTAATTAAATATGATAATGTATTGTGTGAGCTCACACGGTCCACATGACATCGAATGAAATTTTTATACACGACGCAACACGAAAATATTCATTATTTTGATTTCCTTTTTCATTGGTAACTCACATAATTCATGAACTTGAGTTATTTAAAGGCATGAGATGAGCTAGAAATTATGGTGTTACATGTGGTGAGACCAAAAACCCTTAACTATGGTGAAGATGAGCCAAGAACCCTTAAGATTGGTTGAGACAAAGTAAAGAGTCTCCCAAAAGCAAAGTGGGCTCCCAAGAGCATGGTTGAGTCCAAGAATCTCTTAAAGAATGGGTGAGGCAAGTCTAATATCCATAAGAAATTGGGTGAGGCCAATCCACTTGCTTGCCAAGCCTTTGTATGCTATGTGTGACTTTTCAAATGCTAAGAATGCTCCTTGAATGGTTACACATGTCTATATGCCATGCATGCATTTATGAGACTTGTTTGCATCCATTATGTATAATTGAATGGAAGATGAGCTATTGGGATTCTTTGAATCTCATCCCCTCCTCTCCAATGTTCTAACATGCTAGGTGGACCAAGAGAGCAAGGAGACGGAAGCTAACCACTTGAGAGATGAGAGTATGACATTGAAATGTATGAAATTTGCTTCTTTAAGGCCATCAAGGTGGCAATTGTTGTCATCTATGGTTGTATATGACCTATAACCTCTTGAACATGTGTAATTATGTTAATAAGTGATGTATGAATGAGAGTTAAAATTGTATGTATAATACACATTTTGGTTATGTATGGGCAAGTTTTCATTATGGAAGTATGTGTATAATTGCATGTGGCATAGCCACAATGAGAAGTATGGAGTTTGGAACCATTTGGGCAGCTCACACAAGTCTTAATTATGCTTTTAGACTTGCCCAAGAGGTGCCAAAACCCAAGGAAAAACTATTTGGACATTTTGGTATCCTATATGGAGTCAAAATTGACCAATTTAGAACCCTATTTCACTTTTTGTCCAAATGAGTTCTTCTTGATTTGAGATTTGGCATGTAATTAGAGGTTGTTGAGAGCTTTTTGGGAAGCTTAAGAACAAAATTTTTGGAGGTCTATAGAATATGTGATGAATTTTCAAATTCGGAAATTTTTTTAGTTTTGGTCATATCACTATTCATACTGGTCTAAAAATGAAATCTATGCACACAGGGCACAAATGATGTCCAATTGTCACAAAATTTTATACAGAGAAACTAGACATTACTAGTGATTTGTAAGAACTAGAAGCACCCCATTTGGATCTCTAAAAAAGGAGATATGAATTTTCAAAGAATCTATCTAGTATTAGGAACATCAGCCAACTTTTGTTACTATTTGATTGAATTTTGAGGTTTGTACGTGCCTGATCGGGTCTGGAGTTAATTTTTGCCTCTAGCTAACATCCATAGCTTTCTAGATTGGTATCTTTTGCATGGATTATATTTTTATGGAATTAATTGGACATTTTTTAAGTTTGCTACAAAATTCTATGACAGCACAAATGGACAGTCTAACCTATTGACCATTTTGCGTGTCAAATGTCCTCTGTGTTGGATTTTATGGTTTGGACATATTTTTATCCTCAAGTAGACATATGTAGCTTTTCAAAGTGACCAAGAATACATGATTTCAATTGTTTTAGAATTAGTTATGATTTTCCAAAATTTAGTCAAAAAAGAGCCAAATTTGGCCGAGAATAGATATGAATATTTCATGCTTTCCTTCAAGCTTCTTGAGATGTGGGCCACTTTTGATGATTCAAATAAGTTGTATTTATGTAATTAAATATGGCAATGTGTTATATAAGCTCACATGGTCCACATGACACCGAATGAAATTTTTATACACAATGCAACGCAAAGAAATGTATTATTTTGATGGATTTTTCTCACTTCTTTCATGGAATGTTTCATGTGAGCATGCAAGTGTGTATGAAATGAGTTAGAAACATATGGTGTTACACTAAATACATCAATGGACTTCTAATACCTAGAAATGGTATTTTCCTAACTCTAATTCATAATTCACATTCAAATATCTAGCCTCATCCAATTGAGCATGTATATAGCTCCCATTTATAAAAAAGAAACAAACTGCCTATTTCAACCATGATCACATACCGCAACATAAATTTAAAAAATTCATAACTTGAACTACACAGTTCTAATTAAAACAAACTAGGTGTCATTTTAAAGCTTATGATATGAAATTTCTACTATAAAAATTTTAAGTCAAAATTAGTCTATTTGGTCTTCTAAATCCTATGAAAATCCGATTTGGTATAGCATGAACAATAACTATTGTGACAACCTTTTGGGACCAAGTTTGAAAATTTACCAAATATTTTATCTCTAAAAAGTACAAACTTTAGCCCTATAAAAAGCTTAAGTGTCCTTTAAATGCTCACCAAATTTCACCCCAAATTAGGATATTAAGGTAGTTAGATGCAAAGAGACATTTTATGGCTCATTTGAACAAATTTTTGGTTCCAAAATAGTTCAGTTGAGCTCTAATATAGCATCTCTTGCCATAAGTGAATTTCAAATCATATATGCATCATCTATGAATAGTTTATTATGTGAAAGTTGCTTTGCATCTAAAATTCACCATTTCACTTGTATATATGCATGCAACTTCATGGATTTTTATATCTCAAAACATGTTCCCATGCCATATACATATGCCAAATGTTTATACACTCATAGTTCAATACTTTTGTATAAACTACTAATACATTACAACCAAATGTACATTAAAAAGAATACATACAAGTGTATGAATTCCAGCTACAACTTGCTTTAAGAACCTATTTCTTTTTCCTTCTCTATTTTTCCTTGCTAGTTTCACTTATAGGAATCTCAATAGCAATAGTCAATGTCACATCTGGTTTCTCGTTAAAAGGCTGATGTAGGCTGATTATAAAAGGAAGTTTTTAAATAGAGGGTTTTGAAACCAGAGAAAATCATGATAATTTTCTAGAAATTAAAAAATGATGATTGGTGGTTTTCAATTGCCTAGAAAATCAAGCTAGTTGGGCCCAAAAATTTTTTAAAGAAATATAGGAACATTTTTGTAATTTTTGAAAAATATGAAAAACTCACAAGAGGGCTTTTTAAATGAAAAATATGAGCTTTTCAAGGTTTTCAAAGGCCCTAAAAACTATGAAACCCCACCGGTGAGCGAGTTTGGCAAAGGGTTGACTAAAATTTTGACTAAATGGTTTTAGATCCTTTTTGAGTGGTTTCAAAGGTAATTCTTATGATTAAGAGCCTAAGGAATATGATGGAAGAGATGGATTTCAAAAAAGAGTTGAAATGAGCAAAAATGATAAAGGTGGAAAATAGGGACTAAAATGTAAAAAGGAAAAGTTGCCAAAAGTTGCTTTTTGCTATCTTAAATCACATTCCAGCCCCCCCAATCTGCACTGTTGTTTTTACCCATTTTTAAAACTTCTAAAAACTCTAGCCAAGGTGTCGTGTGGAAGGAGAAGCAACGAAGGAGAAAAAGCCTTGAATATGTATGAAAGTTATGTTTTCTTCCTCTTGTCTTCACACTAAAAATTCCCCTCCTTCTCCTCCATACTTCTATGGATTCAAAGTGTATTTTGATGTGATTTTGGTTCTGGTCTAGCAAGGAGAAGTTAGGATTTGAAGGAAGGCTTGGTTGCAAGAGGAAGCCACTTGGAAAAGTAAGAATTTAAGGTAGGTTCCCATTCCTTTCCATGGCTTTTCTTGAGTTTTCCTTTCCCTCATCAATTTGGCTAGCCCTGAACATTAAGGGGAGAGTTTAATTCTAATCTTAGGTTGGTGTTATTAAGTGATTAAGAGTATGGGAAAAAGCTTTAAGCTAAGAGAAACCAAAAGGGAACTAAGGAAACCAAGTTTGCATAACTTAGGGTTCCAAGGTTCAGCATTCAATTTGATTTTTTCTAAACATTTTTCCATGCATGTAAGGGTTTGTATGAGCCTAATTGCTCCCTAGGAAGCTTCCCATAAACCAACCAATGCAAGAAAGTAAGCCAATTCCATAGGTCCATATGTGAGTGTATGGCTTAGCCAATTTAGGGTTTTAGATTCATTTCATTTGATTTCATCTTCTTTTTGCTTCCTTTGTTAAAAAAGAAACTGAAAATTTTTTGAAATTTTTGAGAAAAATTTTGAGAAATAGCATGATTTTTTTCAATTTTTCTGTGAAAGTTGCAAGTTAAAATGATTATAGCTTGGTTTTATTGAGACATGATGTAGCTTTTTCTTCTCATGCTCTGCTATTCTTCTCTAGCCCAGCTAGTGTTCTTCATTTGATCCCATGGGAGCGTGTATGTGTTTTTTCTACGTTGTTTCATCCACCCATGCTTGAGCTTGCTTCTTCTCTACCATTCACATGCTCTGCTGGTTCATTCATTCGTGTTGCTCCAGCAACTTTTCTCTTCGTGTTTTTGGCATCTTTTCTCCTCCCATCATATGCTTGGCTGATGTGAGCTCATGGTAACATGTTGGTTGTCATCGTGAAGCTTCCTCCCATGGCTGTCTCTGTTTTTGCATACATGTGCAGCTTCATTCAAGTGCTTTCATGGATGGTTCTCTTGCTTACGTGCTACTCAACTCGAGAGTGCTTCATGCATGGTTCTGTTATACTTCTCCACCCTCTCAACCATAACCTGTTGCTTTTCTATTGTTTTTGTGCTATGTGTAAGTGTGTTAACGTGGTTGGACCATGGCTACATGCATGTGTATGAACTGGACCTGTGGAAACTACATGGAAGTCAAATAACGTGCTGGACTCATGTTATGTGTTTGAAGTGTATGAAACTACGTGGAGGGTGTGAAGTTGGATGATAGTGTGTGTTTGCTACAAATGGATTACGTGGAGGGTGAGTGAAATGCTTCTATATGTGTTCAAGTGGGTGCATTGTTATGGTGTGTGAGTGAGCTGCCTTCCATCTAAAAATCCCTCATTTCTAATTGCAAAATGTGGCTTTCCCTCTTTGAAATTTAGCACTTATTTAATCTTAAAGCTTCAATCATTTTCCTAATTAATTTCCAACCTTAAAATTTTCATTGCCCAACAAAAATCTGCATAAAAACAAAGGAAAAAAATTCACAAAATTTATTTAAAATGATTTATCCATTTAAAATCAATTATTTTATAGTTTAATTCCTAAAGTGCAAAAATGGCTACTAAAATCAATTATCCACCTAAGTAAATCCATTAAGCCTTATTTAACTACTAAAATGCTTAAGCTAAAGAAAATAAAATGTATAAAAAATCATGTTTATCAGTTTTCATACCTAGGGAGTGAATTTTTGTGTTCTAAGGAATTTAGAGCCCTAGATATGAATTATAAAAGTTAAGGGAACCAATGGTTTGGATTTAGAATGCTTGGTTTGAGAGTTGATATTTAAAGGTCTCAATTTAGGCATAATGAAGCAACATGGGCTTGGGCTCCTTAGAATAAGTTTATGAAGGCTTCAATGAATTTATGTGGAGCCAAGAGGTCTAGAAAGAAAGGAAATGGGGAGCCAAGATCAAGATTTAAAGTAGTTGCTTCATGGTGTCCTAAATGAGCTTTATATGTTACTTAGAGCTAAGCAAGCTAGCCTAGCCTTCCTTGAAGCTAGATTGGTCCCTAAACCTAATTTATGTTATGTTTATTATGTCTAGGCCAAGAAAGGCAAGAACTCCCTTCTTGTGTGTGCTTGAGTTGAGAAGAAGGAAGAGAAAATAAAGGAAAAGTGTAGTTTTCCATAAAGTAGCTCTCTAATACTTTCCTTCATACATGTATGCATTCATAACTTGTCTTGGATTGCTTGTGTGTGTGTTTGATATTTGGAAATTGCTTGTAGCTATTAGATGAATGTTTTGAAACCATGACTTGATTTATGTTTGTAAAGTTATGTGAAATGACTTGAATGAGTGCGATAAGGCCAAAAGTCCCTTGAGAAGGGTGAGGAAGAGCCAAAAGTCCTTAAGAGAAGGTGAGGGAATACCAAAAGCCTCAAGAAAGAGTGAGGCTAAGTCAAAAGTCCCAAGATACGGGTGAGGCAAATTCAAAAGTCCCAAGATTGTGGATGAGACCAAGCCATTGCTCTTTTGAGTCCATAATGTGTTTATTTGTTTATGTATGATATGAAACTCTATGGCTATGCATCATTTGAGAACATGACATGACATACTTGCATTCTTTGACATGCATAAACATGTTATATGTATGTGTGAAAGGGATTCAAAACTATTGAGAACCTGAATCTTATTCCCTTCTAACTATGTTAGGTGAGCCGAGCGGGGCAAGAAATAGAAGCCAAACCCTAAGAAATGCATGATTAGTAGATTGGATGTATAGAAATAGCTTTTGAAATATATCTTGTAGTTAAATGATGTACCCAAGCTATGTATTTGTAATGTAAACTCATAGATAGATAAATGTATATGAATGATGTATGAACCCCTTTTACACTTATGTGAATGGAAATGTGTAAGTTTGCCACTTGGTAGCCTTTATGTGTGAGTATAGATGTGTGTATGGCAAGATGAACCTATGTATATGAATCTTATGGCTAGACAAGTGTAAAAATGGATATGTATGATGAATGTAATCTTAGAAAAGTCATTTGAATATATTTATGCAAAAATGATTGTTGTATGCCTAATAGAGAGTATAGAACCTTAGGTATGAGCTGGAGCTTGGAAGTGAATTTGAGTTCTATGGCTTTTTCAATCGCTTTGCATGCATATTTAAGGTGTTATGGTGCTTTTGGACATGCTCAAGTGGTCTTGGTTCAAGCGGAAGACCATTTGGCACATAATTGAACCATTTTAGGACTAAAAATGACCCATTTTATGAGCTAAACCCCAACTTGACTAAATGAGTGATTTTGCTACTAAGATTTTCTACACATATAGATCTCATAAAGATATTTTTTTTTGGTCTAAAAAATGCATTATTTGGAGGTTTATAGAATTTATGATGATTTTTCAAAGTTCATATTAGAAGTTAGTTTTGGTCTGTGCATTGTTCACTGGGTCAGATTGCATTTTCATGTTATTTAAGGGCTAAATGAGGTCCAATGGTTCTGAAATTTAGAGGTCTATAGAGAGAGAAATGAATTTTTGAAGTTTTGCATCAATAACAATGAAGCTAGCCGACCTTGTATACTATTTCATTATAATTCAATTCCTAAATGAGCTTAGCGTGGTCTAAGATTATTTTTCCTATAAAGTTAACATCCACAGATTTCCAGAATGGTATCATAAGATTAATTTCAATTTTTCTAGATTTAGTTATGATTTCTGGAACTTTTTATCAGCAAAACTGGACTGCAACCCATGGCTAAAAAATCCTGATGCATGTCCAAAGCCTCTAAGGCTGAGTTTCTTGACCTAAATTACTATGAATCTGATATGTTCTAATATGTTATGAGGGAAGATGAGTTAAGGATGAATTGACAGGCTTTGGAAGTGAATTATGGCTGAGCTAGAGATTCTTGGTATTATGCTTCCCATTGTTATATGTTGTATGTGCAAGTAAATTGTGTGAAAAGTTTAAATAGTGTGAAATGAACCTCAAGAGCTTATGATATGATGTTTTTGCTATGAATGAATGTTGTAGGGATATTATATGCATAGAAATGATTAAAGCAAAATGAAATTGAGCCTTGTGAGTAAGATTGTACATTTCATGTCCATATATTAAGGGAACATGGTTCTTGAAATCATTGGTATGAGCTTCTTATTGTTAAGATATGAAAGTCAACCATTTCAATGCACACAATAGATAATTCAAGAATGAAATGCAAGCATGCATGGTCATTTACACATAAAACAACATATCACCATGAATTGGCATAAAACATCTATACTTTTCTAGCCATGGCATGAAACATACTAGCTAGGCTCATCTCTAGGTTAGGAAAGAACTACTATGCTTAATTCCTTGCCACTCTTGCTAAGAGCCAAAAACACATCTCATATATAAATAGAACCACACTAATATAGCCAATTCAATTATAAATTCAAGCAACTCATAAAGTAACCAATACACACAATGCCTCTCAACTCAAATACATTTAAATGTATGCAATGAAGGAAGAGTAAGCTACTTGGAATATGTTTAACCCAATGCTAAAATCACTTACTTAAATTTGATCATCTGATTCGGCCTTACTACATCAATATGGAGTGGTCCCTATTAATTTGGCCTATAACATCAAGATTAAGTACAACATCATCAATCATGATTTATATTTGCTTAACTTTACTTCTATGACTCTTAGATTGTGAACTAGGCCATTTAAAGTGCACTTAAAGCCCTTTATGTGACACTTCCTCTATACACATTTTCTAGGTGGTTTTTCATTATTGATATGCTCATTTCCACCACATTTAGTGGCCTAAGATTAATGAAATTCTTTTAAGACACAACTCCCTTTAAGTTGTTCTTCACTTAGGCTTATAATTAGGAATTTTAGTAGGCATGTTTTATAGGCAAACTTGAGCCTCCTAAATTAATAATTCAAGAATCAATTTTCTATTTCACTATTCATTTGGTCTAATTTTTACCTATGGCCCCTTTTGAAACCCATTTTGCCAACTTAGGCTTTAATGTGCATCTTACCACATTCAACTTCTAGGTTTTTAATTCTCATCATTCATCATTTATATGACTTAAATGAGGCTCATTAGAGCCATCACTAGCATGCCTAAACATGCAAAGAACCACATTGTCTCACGTTAGGCAATCTTGAACCCTAGAAATTCAACATTCAAAATATAGTTTATAAATTTCATTCAATGCTTCTATTAGAATCCATATTTTATTTCTAGTCTATCCAAGATCTTAGAATCAATAAAACAACTCCCTAGGCCCTTCATTCTCTATATAGCTGAATAGGTATCTTATGTCCCTTAGCTTGGAGTTTTGATGGATTCAAATGCAACTAAACCTAGATTCATAATCCTTGCACCTTAGAACCTCCAAATATGTCAAATTTACATCAAAATAACATGAATTTCTAGCCCCCCACTCACTTAGCCAAAATGATAATGAATGTGTTGTGCCTTGATATTTTCAAAGATTCAAATGAAATGGAAGCTAGAATCATGTTTATCATGCTTGAAAACATCTAAATAGATCAAAAGAACATTAAAACATTATGGATTTCATATTCTATTTCACTAGGCCAAAAATCCCTAAGGTTATAAACTCAAGATTTCTCAAGTGAAATTCATGAAACTTTACCTTATTGCAAAGCACTTTTTGCATAGTTTTTTTCCACCAATTGGAATCTTAAAAAAAGCTCTTTTTCTCATGGGGTCTTTTAAGAAACTAAAACCATGATTAGAAAGCCCATTCAGTGTAGATAAACATTCCTAACTACAGCAGGATGAACATAGCACATCTACTTACTAAACAAGGACTTGAACCTTATTTCTCTCCTCCTTTAAGAAGCATATTGATGGGTGGTCTTGGAGTTTTAGATTTTGTCCAAATTGACTGAAGAAGAAGAAGGCTTATTAAGGAAACCTTTTTATAATTTTTTAAAATGACCATTTTGCCTTTGAGTACACTTTCGCTTTATTTGGGTTCATTTTGCAGGCTTTTTAGGATCTGACTACTTTTTACACAATTTTGAGTGTACTTTCACTTTAAAACATCATTTTTGTGCTCTAAATGGCTTAAAACAATGAACAATGGCTCATATTAGGTCACATCATTACTTGTCTCATTTTATGTAAAAAAGGTTTTAATTGATTTTGACTATTCTTATGGTTTTTAGGACTCTTGAAAACCCTAATGAGTTTTATTTTGGCATTTAAAACTTTTTTCTTTGAGATTCTAAAAATTTACTCAAAATTATAATTTTGCCATTGGTATGTCATTTAACTACATATAGCCACCCTGGCACCATTTTCACATTGTAAGTGATCTCATAATCCCATTGCTTGTCATCTCAGTTGTTCTTCTACTTTTATTATACCTTATCTCATATTATATTGGGATCTAATTCAGTTAAAATACCAGATACCACACTTCTTTTCAAAATTACCATTTTAGCCCTTTTTGTACTACGGCTAATCCAATACCCTTTTTCTTCATGCTTTAAACCAACAGTGGCTTTTATTTCTTATTCTAATTAAGCTCTTGACCTTTTATATCTTAGCCTTAACCCCAATCTTAGAATTTAGCCTGATATAAGGATACTAGATTCTACAAGCTATAACATAGAAAAGTGTTACTATACAGTAAATTCCTACATGCAAAATGTTGAGAAATCCTCTAGCAAAGCTAATACCTAGAGATGTATATATAGAGCATGTGAAATCTCTTCGTATGCATAAGGTATAAAGTAACACAAATTATGTAAGACTTATTTACTGAATGAATATAGTGTGTTTATTTCATTCTCAAAAATAGTGCCATATTTATAGAAAATGTATACACAAATGCAGTAGTATGTTGTACAAGTTGATAAGCTTGACTCTTTCACATAAACAATCACCTTTGGCACTCATAAGAAGTGAGCAAAGATAGGAAATTTTATTCACCAAGTGAGGTAGTAGAAGCGCTTGAATGGCAAAAGAGAGGAACACAAAATATAAATATGTCACCTTGATAAAAGAGAAAAGGCAGATTGAGGTGAGATCCAAACACATGTATATATAGATCAAATTATGGATTCTCATAATCCAGAGGAATGGAAAAATTCAGGTTAGATACTATTGTGTGTCCAGACTAATATTTGTATGGTTTTGGTAAATAAAACAAAGAAATATATACTCTTACAATATAAAAGAAACATTGTAACATGTAATTTATACTACATGTGCTTTAGAATTACAATTAGGAAGCAAGTGACCAGATCCTTGCTTTGTTATCACGTGAGTCTCAAAAGGGAATAACTCCTTTCATAGATGTCCTTCTGACTTTGACAATATCATAAGGAAACAAGTTAGCACTCACTACTTTAGTATACATCTTATGATCACGATAGATTTGATCTAAAGAAATAATGCTAAGAAAGTAGCTAATTCAGATTTAAGTGATATGTAGGTGAAAGCAAAATCACCTCAAATATATATATCTATGCTAGTTTCTAAAACATGTCTATTAAATAGTTATTTTGATAACTTCGTAAGCATAAGCATGTGAGGAAAAAGGCAATTTGAGTAATGCCAAAACTTGGGAAGGATTAGATTTACCACTAGTGAATTGAAGGGATCGAAGGCACACAAATAAGTGCATGATATATATCTAAGGGTTATAGTATCTTATGTTGGTCCAATAATAAGATTCCTAATATAAGAGCTACCGAATGCCATGCTTATGTGTTCATGGTAAAGCACTCAGTATCAAAGACTGAGAGGAGTAGCGAATCCTTTTGTTCATCCTATTATGTGTATGGGAGATGTTTGATTTTAGGCTGTTTATGATAGGTTAATCTGATCCATTAATTAAAAGGTCCAGAGGGAAAATTAATTTAATTAATTAATTATTATTTCAATTAATTAATCAAATTAATTATTTAATTAGTTAATTATTTTTATCTTTGAATTTTGAAAATCAAAATTCAAATAAAGTAGGGATTGGTTAAAACTAATCATGCATTAGAGTGTGATGACTTATTGATCAAAGTCCAAATTTGTAACCATATTAATTGCATAGGGTAATCAATCAGTAGAATTCTTTGTTGCAAGTAAGTTTTCTATCCTAACCTTCTTTAAACGTTGACACCAAGCAATATAACCATTAATGTATCAAGTTAGCATGCTTAATAACCTTAATCTCATGCTCACAGTGTAATACCTTAAGCCCCTAAGATATTTTTTCCATAAACAAGCTTCACACATGTGATATTCATAGGAAAAGTGATAAAATAATGTAATATTTTTGCGTTGCATAGGGTATTAAAAATTTATTTCACGCTCTATAGACCCCGTGAACTCCCCAATATATTACTCTACTCCAAATGCATGTATACAAGTCAGAACCATCCTAAAATGTTCAATTTTTTCCTGAGCTCAGGACATCCACACTCAAAAATACAAGATCAGTCTCGGGCTTCAGGGTTCAAGTTTCTATCATCAACTTTGAAAATTCATAATTAAATCTTGAAAAATCAAAATCAAGTAAATGATAGCTTTCTAGAAAGCTCTAGATGTCCATTATGGCTAAAAATCATTCCAAGCTATGAAAACACCAGCTGGACTATGATTGACAATAGAAAAGTACTACAGATCCAGCTACCCTGGTTTGCTATCATAGGTTACTGATATGAACTTTAAAAATTCATAACTAATTCTAGAAAAATCAAAAACCAAAAAATGATACCATTCTAGAATTCTATTGATGTTAAATAGAGTTTAAAAATAACTCCAAACCAAAACAGAAGCATGTAGCTCCTAAAAACTAATAAAACAGTGATAGAGGTCTGGCTGCATCCCTGATACTAATCTAAAACTTCAAAAATTTGTTTCTCTCAATATAAATTCCATTGAGGTTCTCTTAAGTGCTACAAAAAGCTTATCATTTATAGTTTATGCTTGTAAAATTTTATATCCACTGGACACCATTTGTTCCATAGATGACGTAGGCAAACAATTTAACCAAATGAACAGTACATCTACCATTCATCATTTTTCTCCCAAATTTGAAAAATCATAATAAATTCTATACAACTCCAATTTGTATGCTCTTTAGCTCTACAAAATGCTCCAGATGAGACTTATATTGTAATATCCGATTTTCGTTAAATGACAAAAATGTGTATATTTTCAAAGTAAGTCCCCCAAAATGAATTAGTTAAG
The DNA here is from genome assembly GCA_026724425.1 of Erythrophleum ivorense. NCBI lineage: Eukaryota > Viridiplantae > Streptophyta > Magnoliopsida > Fabales > Fabaceae > Erythrophleum > Erythrophleum ivorense. The sequence continues at coordinate 90,777 of JAIUCV010001166.1, forward strand.
GTCCCAACAAATTTAAGTAACATTCTAAACTCCAAAAAATGAGAATCTTAGGCTCAGATGAAAAGAAAAATGGAGCTAGAATTAAGAAACGAAATTGAATGGAAGACTTACGAAATGTAATGACATTTTCGTAATTTTGAGCAAAATTTAGAATTTACACAGAAGGGCTTTTTAAATGAAAATTTTGAGTTCTCCGGGCTTCTCAAAGGCCTTGAAAAATCATGGGAAGCCTCGGGACAGTTAAAACTCCTCCGGTAGATGTTTTTCAATGTCAGTGTACCCGAACTTTGACGAATTTGTTCGGGAAGGTTTTAGCTCCGATTTGAGTGATTCTAAAGGCATTTTACTAAATAGGGAACCTAAATTTCATAATGGAAAAGACAATTCTCAAAAAGGAGTTAAAATAAACTAGAAACAAAAATGCCAAAAAGAAAGGGCAAAATTAGAATTTTTGAAAAGTCTTTCTTCCTCCCACCTATATATAGATGGCACCCACACCTCCCCACTCATTTAAGAACAATTGTTTCTGCCCTAAACCAGAGGAAAAAGCTAGGGTTTGAGGTGCACCAAAGGGAGAAGAAGAGAAGGAGAAATCCAAGGTAGAAAGGTATGGAATTTCTTGATTTTTTTCATACTTTCTTTTTAGCAAGCCTCTTCTCCTCTATTTTTCTTTCCTTCCTATGATTATATTGAAGTTTATGGATCTGTTTTAAGGGAAGAACAAAGGGAAAAATTTAGATTTGAAGAGAGGAAGCCAAAGAAAGGAAGGAAAAACAAGGAAAAATAAGTAAATCTTCCATCCCATGGTAGCTACTCCTCCTCCATTTTCTTCCTTGGTTCGTTCCACTCAAGAAGCTACAAGAGGGCTTGGATTTTGGATAGAACCAAGGGTGAATCTTGGGAAAAGGAGTGTGGAGAATAAGAATATGCAAAGGGAATTAACAAATAACCATAGAAATTCAAGATAGCAAATCTAGGGTTTGAAGTATTCCTTGCAAAATCTGATTTGATACCTTAATTCCTAGGCCTAAATAAGTGTTTAAATGAGCTCCTAAGATCCCTAGAGGTCTCCCCATGTGCATCTTCTATATAGAAAACAAAGAAAACTTCCATGGAGGCCAAAAGCTACCTAGTCTCAGCCTAAAGGGGATGAGACACCTAGGGAGAGTTTTAATTTGTTCCAAGCCCATTTTTGAGTCATATATGATGAGTGAAGATGAGATTGCCTTTTATGTTCCATAATATGACCTAAAGAAGAAACATGTAGTTAGGCTCTTTGTTTTAATTGTATGATAACTTCAAGAGGCTTAAAAGGAGTCAAGAATCATAAATGAAAGGAAAGAATGGAACTTAGAACTCAATTGATGGGTATTGCTTCATTAGGTGCATTCTTGGAACCATAAAGGGCTTGATAGACCAAGTTAGTGTTTAAGGAAGATATATGGCCTTAGAATTAATTTCATGGACCTAATTGGCTTCCATAAATTGTGTTTAGGCTAAGAGAAACTAATCCTACACCTTTGTGTGTGTGAGGCCGAGGAAGGGAGCATTGTTTCAAGGAGAAAAGTGTGTGATTGCACTAAAGGTAGCTCACTCCTCCTTCTCTCATGCATGAATGTATGCTTGACTTGTCTTTGAATGTATGTATGTGTGTTTTAGGCTATGAAAAGTGTTCTAGCATGAGCTTTTATTCCATGGTACCATGATGATGTATTATATCTTCAAATGATATTTATGATGTTTTCTTGGATTTGCTTGAGTGTGGAGAAGCCAAGAACTCTTAGCCATGGTGAGGATGAGTCAAGAATCCTTAGAAATGGTTGAGACAAAGTAAAGTTTCTCCTATAAGTGAGGTTGAGCCAAAACCTCCTTGAGAAAATGGGTAAGGCAAGTCCAAAATCCACAAGTGAATGGGAGAGGCTAATCCACTAACTTAGCAAGTTTATGGATGCTTCGTATGATTTACTCACATGCCAAGATTGCTTTTTGAATGTTCATGTTATACAATATGCCCTTGCATGCATTTGTAAGACTTGGTTTGCATAATTTATGTATGGTTGAAATGGAAGATGAGCTATTGGGATTTCTTGAATCTCATTTCCTCCTCTCCAATGTTCTAACATACTACGTGGACTAAGTGGAAAAGATAATGGGAGCCAACAACTTGGAAGATAAGAGATTGACAACAATTTGCATAGATTTTGCTTCTTTATGGCCACATAAGTGGCAAATGTTGTAATCTATTGTTGTATATGTCTCATGACCTTATGAACATGTGTATTTATGCTAATGTATTATGTACAAATGAGATTTAATGGTATATGCAAGATGTAGTATAATTTGGCTATAGAATGGCAAGACTAGCTTTATGTAAACTTGTGTATGGCATGGGGTGAGAGAGTGAGTTTACAAATTCTGGGTTTATGAACCTTTGAGACAAGTTTAGAATGTTATTTTGGTGCAATCCCACATGCTCAAGTGGCCACACAAGCTTGGGAAGCAAAATTGGACACTTTGATGCTAGTTGAGACTATGAAAATGACCAAACCAGAACCCCATAGCACAAACTGACCAAATGGATGAATCTTTCCATGAAATTTGGTAGACATGTAGGACTCATTGAGAGATTTTTGAAAATCTAAAGGGAAGAAAAATTGGAGCTTTACAAAATTAATTATGAATTTTCAAAATTGGGATTTTTCTACTGTTCTGGTGCATGTACTGTTCATATGGTCAGTTTTGTGTTCTGTGTCATCCGATGGTCAAATGGTGTCTAATGCTTGTGAAATTTTACAAGCATAAACTAGAGGTTATAATATTTATGTGGCCACTAATATTACCTCATTTGGAGGTCTGAACAGAGAGTTATAAATTTTTGAAGTTTAATGTTAGTACTAGTAATGCCACTTGACCTCTAATACTGTTCCATTATAATTCAGTTCCTAAATGGACTTGGCATGGTCTGGAGATATTTTTCCCTTAAATTTAACATCTGTATCTTCTCAGATTGACTAAATTTTTCATGATTTGTATTTTTGTAGAATTAGTTATGAATTTTCAAAATTTATGACAGTAACTTATGACAACAGCCCTGATAGCTGAGACCTTGGGTACTTTTCGAATGTCAAACATCTTCAACTTGATGTCTAATAGTCTAAAACTATTTTTAGTATAAAGTAGACATCTTTAGCTTTCAATAATAGTAAATAATGTATATTTTTTTATTTTTCTAGAATTAGTTATATTTTTCAAAATTTGTGACAGAAAACATGAAATTCTGGCCGAGTCTACATTATGATATTTTATGTATTTCTTGCACTTGCATGAGCACTTGGCCACTTTTGGTGATGGAATTGAATAGTATCTATGTAATTAAATATGAAAATGTGATACATGAGCTCATATGGTCCACAGGATATCAAACAAAAAATTTATCCGCTACGAAACACAAGAAAATTGAATATTTTAATGCCTTTTTCTGAAAACTCATGTACTTCATAGAATGGAACCCAGAAATGGTATGAGATGAGCTATTTAATTATGGTATTACATATATACAAGCTAAATTTCATAGAAAAATTCGCTCATTTGGTCACCTTGTGACATTGGGTTGCAAAATGGCATTTTTAGGCATCTAAAAGGGTTGAGAATGGACCAAATGCCCTTCTACTCTAACCAAGGCCACTTGAGCACATGGGAAAGCATAAAAATAGTCCTTTAAACATATCTAAAAGGTCTAAAAATCCATACATCACAAAATTATTGGTCTACTTGTTTATATACACAAGGCCTTACAATCACATCAATGTATCTTAATGTCAAAAACACTCACTCTCATTCATATGCTTCTAATTCCCATACATACATCATATATCCATATATTTACATATGTTCAAGTGGTTATACATCATATACATCATGAGGTTATATCATTTGACAACAAATGGTTACAATACAAGCATTTTGCAATTCCTTTGTCAATCTTCTTGCCTTTAAGTATGGTGGCTTCAGTTTCTTTGCTTACTTAGTCCACCTAGACATGTTTAGGCAATGGGAAGGGAGGAGTAAGATTCTAAGAATCCCAATAGCTCTGTACCCTTTTCAATCATACATAATGAAGGTAATTTCAAGTCCAAAGATGAATGCATGGTAATCTAGCAATTCATAAACATATATGAAACATTTCTCTCATTCAAGAGAACATACACATCATACATAGGCTTGCCAAGACAATGGTTTAGCCTTATCGATTTTCTTTGGAGCTTTTGGACTTGCCTCACCTACTTTCAAGGGACTTTTAACTAAACCTCACTCTTCTCGAGACTTTTGGCTTTGTCTCACCTATTCTTTGGGGCTTTTGGCTCATCTTCACTCTTGCTAAGGGACTTTTGGCTTCACCAAGCTTATGCAAGCCAAAACACATTCATAAAACATCTTTTAAGAGTATAAACAAAGCAACATGGTACCATGGCATGTGGACATTTGCTAGAAACATGTTGCATAGGATAAACATACATACACACATCCAAAGACAAGAAAACACCTAAAGATGCATGAGAGAAAGGAGCAAAAGCTACCTTAAAGCCAATGTTACCCACTTTTTCTTTGGATTCTTCCTTTCTCTTCTTGACCCAACCATGAAACTTGAAGACACTAGGTTTTCTTGGCCTAAACACATCAAATGAGATATGCTTAGTGTAATGTCCAGTCTTCATCAAAACGATAGAAATGGATACGTTTTCAAAGCAAGTCCCTTAAAATGAATTAGTTAAGGTCCCAAAAAATTTATGTAGCATTCTAGACTTCTAAAAAATGAGAATTCCAAGCTTAGACGGAAAGAAAAACAAAGCTAGAATGAAGAAATAAATTGTAACGAAATATTGACGAAACATAATGACATTTTCATAATTTTGAGCAAATTTTGGAATTCTCATAGGAGGGCTTTTTAAATGGAAAAATTGAGTTATCCAAGGTTCTTAGAGGCCCTGGAAATCATAGGAAGCCCTAAGACAGTTAAAACCCCTCCGGTAGACATTTTCTAACGTCGATTGACCTGAACCTTGATGAATTCATTCAGGAAGGTTTTAGCTCCGATTTGAGTTATTCCAAAGGCATTTTATAAAATTGAGAACCTAAATTTTATGATGGAAAAGATGGTTCTAAAAACGGAGCTAAAACGAAGTCAAAACAAAAATGCCAAGACAAAAGGTCAAAATTAGAAATTTTGGAAAATGGAACCTTCTTGAATCCTCTTTATTATTCATGCTTCTTCTCCCCCATCTCTAGACTGACTCATTTCTGCCTTCAAACTAGGAGGAGATTTTGAAGGGAGAAAAAGCAAGAAAAAGGTAGAAATTTTCATGAAAATTCAAGCTTTCTCTTTAGCCAAATGATTCTCCTTCTTCTCCTCTTTATTTTTTGGGGTTTAATGATGCTTTTGGGTCTGTATGGAGAGCAGAACAGAGGTAGAAATTTCGGATTTGAGGAGAGGAGGCCAAGCAAAGTGATAAACAAGCAAGAAAAGCCAAGAAAACCAAGGTATTTTGCCATTTTCCAACTTAATCTTCCTTGCTCTTCTTCTTTCCATTTCGCCTCATGTAGGGACAACCAAGGAGAAATGAAATTTGAACCAAACCAAGGATGAATCTTTGGAAAGTGAGGGAGAAGAACAAGAATATGCAAAGGAAATTAACAAAAAAGTATTACTTTTCAAGATAACATACTTAGGGATTTGATTGTGTAGCAACAATTCTGTTTTGATGTAAATATTTCTAGGCCTAATTGAACATTTTTATGAGCTCGAGAGACCCTTAGGAACCTCCCCACATGCTTCTTCCATCAAAGAAATCAAAGCAACTTCCTAGGGTATAAATCAAGTATATGTCTCAGCCAAGAGGATTCCATGCACCTAGGGGAAGTTTGAATTTCATTTAAGCTTATTTTTGAGTCATATATAATGGGAGAGGATGAGAGGAAACCTTAAAAAAATATTAGAAACCATAGAAAGTGAGATGGCATCATAAGTTACATATTACAGCCTAAAGAAGCAACACCAAGTTAGGCTCCTTGTTTTAATTGTGTAAAGGCTCCAAAAGGTTTAAATGGGGCTAAGAATCATAAATGAAAGGAAAGAATACAGCCTAGAACTAAAATGATGGATGTTGCTTCATTAGGTGCATTTAGGAACTATAAATCAACCATAAGACAAAGCTAGAGTTCTAAGTAGATAGGTAGCTTTGAGAATAGTTCCAAGAGCATAATTGGTTCTTATTTTACGTATTTAGGCTAAGAGAAACAAGCCTCGCATCATTGTGAGTGTGTTGCTGAGGAAGGGAGTGCAATTCTCAGGAGAAAAGTGTGTGGTTGCAACAAATGTAACTCTCTCCTCTTTCTCTCATGCATGGATTAATGTATGCCTTGTCTTTGAATGTGTGTATGTGTGTTTTAAGTCATATTTGCTTTGGTTTGCTTGGGTGTGGTGAAGCCAAGAACCCACTAGCTATGGCGAGGATGAGCCAAGAACCCTTGAGAATGGTTGAGACAAAGTCTAAAGTGTCCCAAGAGTAAGGCTTAGTTCAAGGCCTTTAAGAAAAAGGGTGAGTCAAGTCTAATAACCTTAAAGAGAATAGGTGAGGCTAATCCACTTACTTGGCAAGCCTATGTATGCTTTGTATGACTTGTTCAAATGCCAAGAATGCTTCTTGAATGATCATATATTTCATTATGCTCATGCATGCATTTTTAAGACTTGAATTTCATCCTTTATGTATGATTAAAAGGAAGATAAGCTATTGGGATTCTTTAAATCTCATTCCCTCATCTCCAATGTCTTAACATGCTAGGTGGACCAAATGAGCAAGGTAATGGAAGCCACCAAGTTGAAAGATGAGAGATTGACAACAAAGTGCCTAGTTTTACTTCTTTTGTAGCCATACAAATGGCATATGATGCAATCCTATGATGGAATGATTGTATAATCATTTGAACATATGTAATTACTCAAATATTTGATGTATGTATGAGTTTTGGTACCAAATGAATGTTAATGTACATTTGGGTATGAAATGGCAAGACTTGACATATGCATTCTTGTGTATGACATGGGGTGAGAGAGTGAGTTTTTAATTTCTGGGTTTATGCACCTTTGAAATAAGTTTAATAGACCATTTTGGTATTTTCTCACGTGCTCAAGTTGTAACGCCCAATACATTGTACAATCGCTAGAACGGGCCGGTTTGAAAAGCAAGTCCCCTAAGATGAGTGATTCAAGGCCAAATAAAATTTGAATAAAATTTTAAATAATAGAAAATGAGGATTTGAGCCTTGAGTTGTCCAAAAACTAGTGTCGGAGTGATTCAAAAAATTTGCCGAAAGGCCAATGGCATTTTCGTTAATAAGTGTAATTTTAGAAAAACACCTAGAAGGGCTTTTTAAATGGAAATTTTGAGTTGCCCAGGGTTCTCAGAGGCCCTAAAAACCATGGGAAGCCTCGGGACTGGTAAAGCCCCTCCGGTGTACTCTTTCTGACGTCGGTTGACCTAAACTTTGACTGGTTCGTTCGGGAAGGTTTTAGCTTCGATTTGAGTGATTCCAAAGGCATTTTATTAAATTGGGAATCTTAATTTTATGATGGAAAAGATGGTTCTCAAAAAGGAACTAAAACGAAGCCAAACAGGAAATGCCATTATGGAAGGGCAAAAATGGAAACAAAGTGCACAAAAGAAGCTTCCAAACTCCCTTTTTAAGTCACGTTCAGCTCCCCCCTCTCTAAACCGACTTTCTTCTGCTCAAAACTAAGAAATGGAGCTGTTGTCTTAGGTGCACAAAGGGAGAAAATTTTGGAGGAAGAAAAGCCAAAGAAAGGGTGAGAAAGTGTAAGGTTTTCATGCTCTTTTCTCTTGAAACTTCATCCTCCCCTTCTTGCTTCATCTTTCCATGGTTTTAATGTAATTTTTGGTACTGATTTGGGTCCAGATCAGAGGAGGGAAATTCAAAATTTAAGGAGGAGAAAGAGGGAAGAGGAAGGGCTCTTGAAGGAAGCTTGATTGCAAGGTAGTTTCTCTCCCTTTGTTGCTTCTTTTTCTCCTTCTCCTCTTCCATGGTAGGATGTCTCAACCAGAACCATGAAGAGGGAAGAGTTTCTGTTTTATAATCCAAAAGAATCCATCACACTAAGCCATGGGAAGATGGATTATACTAAAGAAATGCATGAAAAACTAGTAAAACTCAAGTTGGAAAAGCGTAGGGTGCTTGAACATAAGTTAAAATCTGGGTTGATTCAAGACTTCCCCATCATATGTGAGTGTTTGTTTGAGTTTCTAAGACTCCTAGGGAGCCTCCCAAGTGCCCTATCCATTAAGGAAAAATCCCAAACTCCATGGGTTTTTAATGGAAGCATAACTAGGTCAAGACCCTTAGAGATAGCTAGGGAGTATTTTAAATGGTTCCAAGCTTGATTTGGGACTTTATATGATAAAAGAAGATAGGAAAAACCCTTGGAAAAAATTTAGAAGCCTTAGGTTGGGAGATGAGGCAATGGCTTCCATAATGTAACCTTATAAAGCAACATGGACCTAAGTTTGTGAAAGTGAGTGTGTGATGGCTTCAAGGACCTTAAATGAGGTCAAGAGGTCTAAATATGGCAAGAGAATGGAACCAAGAATGTTAATTATGGTAGTTGCTTCATTAGGTCCTTAATGGAACCATATTGTGACAAATAGACCAAAGTGTAGTCTTAAGAGTGAGTTGGATGTCATAATTTGTTCCAAGAGTATAATTTAGTGTTGTTTATTGTGAATAGGCCAAAGAAATCCAACCCCACCTCCTTGTGTTTGTGGAACCGAAAAGGAGAAGAAACAAACAAAGTAAAGCTTGAATTTGCACCAAGATAGCTCTCCACTTTTTCTTATTGCATTTTCTTGTTGCATATGGTGTCATTGTGTGGTTGTGTGTATGTTTATATGTTTAAGACATGCCACTTGATGCTATGTTGCTATTTTGGTACCAATATGCTTTCTTGAATGTCTTTGAATGATGGAAATGGCTCATAAGGGTGAGGTAGTGCCAAAAGTCCCTTAATGTGGGTGAGGAGATGCCAAAAGTCTCATGGCATGGGTGAGACAAGGCCAAAAGTCCCTTGGATGGGTGAGGATAAGTCAAAAGTCCCAAGAACCAAGAGTGAGGCAATCCAAAAGTCCTAGAAATGGGGTGAGGCCAACCCAAAAGTCCCTAGAGCTCATTCTTATTCTTGACATGTGTTTGTGACATAAAAATGTGGAAATTGAATGCTTCATCAATTGAGTAGTTGCATACTTGTACCCTTGACATGTTATATGCCTTGAAAATGTGATTGAATAGGTGTATGAGCTATTGAGATTCAATGAGTCTCACCCCCTCCTTTCTCTCATCTCATATGATCTAGGTGGAGTTCAAGATCCAAAGGATGGAAGCCAAGGAGCTTAAATCTCCATCTCTTGGCAAACCTTTCTATTTTGATGTACTATGATGACTAGAATTTAAAAGTAGATATGTGAGCCATGACACTTTGAACAAGTGTTAAACTATGTAAAGTTAGTGTATGTATCAAGAATAGAGTCTAATGAGTAGAATTATGTATTTTGACCACTTGGGAGCCCATTTGTGTATATATGTTTATGGAAGTGGCATGGTGAATTTGAGTTGCATGAGAGTTCAGACCTTACGAGGGACTTATTTATGCTATATTTATGCTTTCTATGTTGCTCAAATGTGTGTGGAACCATGGATGGCCCATTTGAACCAAAGTTGCCTCTTGTTGGGACTAAAATTGCCATAAGCTTGAGCTATGGTAAAATCTGACCAAATGACCTCTTCTTGACTTGGAATTTTGCATACAAGTAGATCTTGCCTAGAGATTTTTGGGAAGCAAAAGATCAGGTCATTTGGAGGTCTTTGGAATTTTCTATGATTTTTCAAAGTTGGAATCAGAACTTCGGATTTGCACTGGTACTGTTCATTTGGTTAGTTTTGAAATTGTGTCATCCGAGGGGCAAACATGGTCCAATGGATACTAAATTTTATAGTTAGAAACTAGGCATTCACAGTGACTTGTAGCAACTAGAAGCACCTCATTTAGATGTCTGACCTGAGAGATATGAATTTTTGAATTTCTGGGACAGTAGCAGTAGCTCAACATGACCTGAGTCACTGTTCCATTGAATTTGGATAGCTAATCATGCTTTCTCTGGTCTGAGTCTATTTTTACCATAAATTTAACATTCATAGATTTCCAAATTGGTATTATTTTCATGGATTGAATTTTTGTGGAATTAATTGGACATTTTCGAAGTTCATAGCAGACACTTGCATCAGTACCAGTAGCTGTCCGAACCTTAACCCCTTTTCGCATGTCAAACGTTTTCTGTATTATGTTTCATGGCCTGGGCATATTTTTAGAATAAATTAGACATGTGTAGCTTTCCATAATGGCCAATAATGAATTATTGCAATTTTTCTAGAATTAGTTACAAATTTTAAAACTTCCTATCAGTAAACTGAACCAATGGCTGAGACAGCAGCAACCCCAGTGGCTTTTTGGATGTCAAATGTTCTCCCCTTAATGATTCATGAGCTGAAACTATTTTTATCATGGGTTAGACATCCAGAGATTTCTGGAATGGTAAATTTTGTTGGATTTCGAATTTTGTAGATTTAGTTATGAATTTCCGAAGTTGTGACAGAAAAACTGAAATTCTGGCCGAAAATAAGAGTGTGAATTTGATGGTCCCCTTTGAGTTCCACGAGTTGTGGGCCAACTTTGGTTATGAAAATGAGTTGTATGTATGTAATTAAATATGAGAACGTGTTGTATGAGCTCATATGGTTCGTGTGACACCGAATGGAATTTTTATACGCGACGTAACGCGAAATAAGGCATTATTTTAATGTCATTTTCCATTCCTTTTTGTTCAATTGATCATGTGAGACTTAGAAATGATCGGATTTATGCTAGAAATATATGGTGTTACACAAGTGGCCATGGTTGACTTAGAAGCCAAAATGGACCATTTGGACCCCTTGTGAGACATAAAAGTGACCAATTTGCAACATAATGTCAAAATCTAACCAAATGAATGAATTTGCTCATGAAATTTGGCATGCATATAGATCTCATTTAGAGATTCTTGGGATGCTAAAGACCAGATTATTTGGGGCCTTGGGGAATTAATTATAATTTTTCAAAGTTGGCATTTTTCTACTAAACTGATGTAGACACTATTCATTTGGTTAGTAATTTAGGTTGTATCATTCAAGGGCCAAATTATGTCCAATGCTAATAAAATTTTATAGGAATAAACTATACATAATAATATTTCCATGGCCACTAAAATCACCTCAATTGGACCTTTGAACAGGGAGATATGAATTTTTGAAGTTGAAGGACAATACTAGTAATGACAAGAGACCTCTGGTACTGTTTTTCTAGTGGCTAACAGTCTCTATTATGGTCTAGATTTATTTTTTCATAATGTAGACATCAATAGTTTTCTAGAATGGTAAATTATGCTTGATTTCAATATTTCTAGAATTAGTTATAATTTTTCAAAGTTTATGTCATAATTCTGGAATTTCAACCGGAGGCTGCATCATTGATTTTCATGTATATCCTCCACTTGCATGAGTTCTAGGCCACTTCTTGAGATTGTTTTGAGTTTTATTTATGTAATTAAATACAAGAATGAAATGAATGAATTCATATGGTCTATGGAATACTGAATGAAAAATTTGTACTCAACATAATGCAATTAAATTGAATAATTTTTATGCTTTCCCTTGGCAAGCTTGCATAATTCAAGACACCTCCCAAAGAAAGGACCCATGGAGTTTTTCAATTTCTCTTGATGGAAGATGCACTTGGGAAGCTCCATAGGGATCTTAAGAACTTATATAAACTCTTAGACAATTGAAAATACCACTAGAAAGCTTCATCCAAACCATAGTGCAACAAAATCCCTAACTTCCATATCTTACATTCTAATGCATTCACTTGATTCCACTTACATATTCTTGTTCCTCTCCTATCTAAACCTCTAATTCAAGCATGCTTTAGTCACAATTACATCTCCTTTAGTGACTTCCTAGAATGGCTGAACTAATAAGGAGAAGAAACATAAGGAAAGAACATGCATTTCAAGTGATATCTTACCTTGTTTGATTCCTTGTTCCATGGAGAAAATTATGCTATCAAGACTTTCCTCAAATTCCTTCCTTCCTCCAAGAAACCAGCCTTGAAATTACTTCCTTTAAGAAGCTAAAACCACTAATGGAAAGGGCTTAAGGAGAGGAAGAAGATTTGTGAAAATAAGACCATGAAAATTTGCAAATTTCCATACCTATTTTGGCTTCTCTCTCCTTCCTCTTTAGACGCCATACCAGACCTGTATGGAGCTACTTCAAGTCAGTAAAAATTGAGGAAGAAGAAGACGTGCCACTTTATGAAGGAAAAAAGGGATTTTTATAACATTTAGCTTTATTTATGTTTTTGCCAATACACTTTGTCCATGCTGTTTGATCTCATTTAGATCTTTTTTGAGAATTGTCTTTTCCATCATAAAATTTAAGTTCTCTAATTTAGAAAATAGCTTTGAAATCACTCAATTTTGATTTGAAACTAATTCAAATTATTCAGTCAAAGTTTTAGTTAACTAATAACCGAAATCACTTATCAGAAGGGTTTTAACTATTTTAGGGATTCCTATGGTTTTTAGAGCCTCTGAGAACCTCAAGCAACTTAATTTTTCCATTTAAAAATCCCTCCTTGGTGTTTTCTAAAAAGTGCCTGAAATTACAAAAATGTTATTATGCTTTCAGTAATTTAATTGAACTACTCTAGCTTTGGTTTTTGGCATCTTAGACATTGGATCCTCATTTTTCATTATTTAAAATTTTATCCTAATTTTATTTGGTCTTAAATCATTCTCTCTAGGGGACTTCCTTTTATATCCGGTGCGTTTCGCACATTCACAGAGAAATCAAACATCACGTTTCTCACATTTATGGAGGGACCAGATGTTACACACAGTTGCGTGTTTAGTATTTTCTTTTAGGAGTTATTCAACATTGACGACATCATACAAGAATGGGTTTATCTTGTAACATCTTGAAATTAAGTAAGTGGAATGGTGGAGAATTAAGAATTTAATTTGAGAAAAATAAGGGATTACTATGAGAATTGAGGAAAATTATCAAAAATAGAAATTTTCAAGGAAAATAATTATTTTGGATATTTTGAGGCTAATAATGATAAGTTGGTAATTTTTGGTGAAAAATAAGCTTAATTATAGATTTGAAATTTATTGGGGAAATTTTCATTAATAGGGCTAAAAATTTTTATTTGAGTTCTATAATTAATTTAATTGCATCAAAAAAATTTTAAGATCAAGCTTAATTAAGCCTATCTGGCAAGGGCCCAACCACTAGAGAAAAAACCCACTTGGACAAAAATACCCCTAGGTTAGCCATTCTCCTATAACACCCTAATATTGGTGCAGCCACCCCATTTATTCTACAGAAAACATTTCGGATAGCCAAGAGAGAAAGAAAATTTGCACAGGAAAGAAGAGAGACATGGTTCTTCACCTTTTGAGCTCCAATTCACTAAGAAGACACGAGTTTGAGTGAAGGGAAACTTGCTCTACTCATTTTTTCTACATTTTGAACCAAACAATTTGTCATTTATAGGTTTTTCATCAAACCCTGCATTATGGAAATTGGGGATTTTGATATTTCCTTGCTTAATATTTTATCTTGTAGGCTAGTGGAGTTATTGGGAAAGTATTTCCCTTAAATTTGATGTGTGTTTATGCTCAAATTCCATCCTTTGGATTGATTTCACTTGGTAGCTATCATATGTGCGAAAATGAAGATGATGGAAGTGACTTATTATAGACTCAAGTTGTTTTTGTCTCAATTCAGCACCATTAGTTATATGGAAGATTGGGTAAGTGCCTCATACCATTTCATGATGTGTATGTGCAAAAATTTTATCACTTGGGTTGATTTTTACTACATGACCATCACATGTGCAAAAATAGAAATGTTGGGAGTGACCCATTGATGGTTCTTGGTGATTTGATCTTGAGTTGGTGTAATCAACTCTTTAGAAATGTGGATGAGTGATTGTTAATGGATTCTTAATGAAACTGATCAATGGATGGGAAGCTCTTTTGCTAATGATGGTTAAATGATGATAACTGTGCTTGTGTTAGGCTTGGTAGGCCTTTTGGATTATGTTGATAGTTAGAGGAAGACTAATCAGGGGTTTATTTTTAATTCCATGTATATGTTCATTTTAATCTTACATTTGCTTTACATATATGTTTTTTATACTAAATAATTGGTTAGCTACTTGATTGTGTTGGCCCATGATTGTGTCCTTGGTGGAGCTGTAGTCATGCTACCACCCATGCATTATGTCATGATTGTGCACTAAGTTGTGATCAAATTCAATGGAATGCATTGAGCCATGAGCATGCTCAATAGAGAGTTGGTGCTATGGACAGGCCTTTCCCTCTGCTTTTGGCCATAAACATGTTATATATGATTATTAGTATAGGATAGTAGTCACTAGTAGTCCTATTAATTCATTTGTTAATTATATTGATGCTTTTGGTATTTCTCTATATAAAAATGCATTATGTTAATTAATCTATATGTGTATATATATATATATGGAATTTTCCTTTCGTTACTAAGATTTTAGATCTCATTTTAATTATAGGCTAATATTTTTAGGGATTGGACCTCTTAGTAGCAAGGAGAAGAAAATGGAAGCCTACCATAATGGTTTAGTAGTGTATAAGATTGAATGCCTTGTTTAATTGGATTTGTGTAGTAGACATGCTAGTATTGCTTATTACATTATATAATTGGCATATTACATTATGTATTGCAAAGTATAGGGACTAATTATATAATTTAAGCTATGATGGAGTTAGTAGTTGTGATGGTATTTAGATGATTCTTAAGGAGTAACTTGGAATTATAGGACCAATAAATGTTTAATGTAATGACCGGTATTTTAGAAACTAAACTGAACCTTATAAATTAATACTAGAATACCCTAAAGCAATGCAAAATGAGACTAACTGAGATTAGTATGTTAATTACAACATTTTAAAATGTAGATTAGAGCCTAAGGTTAGCCTGTAACCGGAGCCAAGATGGCCAAACAGAAAGCTACAGAGGCCAGTGGCATTTTTGTAATTTTAAGTAACTTTTAAAAAACTTAAAAGTGAGATCTTTAAATGAGAAAAGTGAGTTTTTTGGGATTCTTAGAGGCCCTAAAAATCATAGAAACATTTAGAATGGTTAAAACTCCTCCAATTTGTATTTTAGAGTGTCGGTTGAACAAAACTTTAATCTAATTGTTTGGTAAGGTTTTAAATGCAATTTGGGTAAAACCAAAGGCATTTTATGAATTAATGGATTTAAATTTTTTGATGGAAAATATGGTTTTAAAAAAGAAGTTGAAATGAGCTCAAATGGAAAAAAGGGAAGGGAAGCTTTGAAGCATAAAAAAGTGCTCTTGAAAAGCTTGTAAATAAGGTAAGGAAACCATAACCAAATTGATTCTTCTTGGCTTTCCTTGGTCTTTATGTTTTGGCCAAACTAGGGATGATACATTAAGGACTTTAATTTCATCTAAACTTGATAGAAATTAGGGTTTTGAAGCATGAGGTGTGACAACCCTATCTTCTTATCATAGTAATTATAGTTAAATACAAGATTATTAAATTAATGATCAAGGTTTGAGGTCATTAAATTTAACCACATTACGAAAATATGAGGAAATTTGAACCTTGATGTTAGGGTCATTACCATACCACCACAACAAAACAAAATGTGCATAAAAGAAATCCTACCACCATAAGAGGCTTATGATTCAACCATCTATCAGTTTCAATACTCAATAACCTCCCACAAGTACACCTATATCATCTCTTACCATGGATAAGCTTCACAAATCTAGCCGCAGCGAGTTGGACCTTCGCCGTGACCAACCTATGTGGCGCCGCGGCGGAAATGCTTCCCGGAACTACTGTTCCCAATTCCACAACTCGCGCCTCGGCGCAATATGTTCGCGCTGTGGCGGGTTTTGCTTCTGTCCAACCCTTATTTTTATTTCTTCGACTCGCGCCGCGGCGGGGCACAATGCGCCGCGGCGAGTTTTAGTTCTATTACCCTCCTGGGTAATTTTTTTCACTTCGCGCCGCGGTGGGTTTTGTCTCTGTCTCTCATTTGGCCGTGGCGAAGCCTTCTTGGCCGCGGTGCGACTCCCTCTTGTGACCATATTACCCAAATTTAGACCCCTATACTCCAATTCTCATCTTAGGGACACTCTAGGACCACTCTCCCTCCATTTGTGAACCTCTAATGGTATTTATCTACTTGATTTACCTAGCTAATCTACCCTTATCCATCTCAAGATTTTAAGTATTTTTTCCTACTTACCAAGCTACCACACATCAACAAAACCATAATTTAATGACAACAAATGTATTCTGGTCACACGGTGTATGGGGTCAATGCTTAATGTTCATACAAAATCGAATCACTTATCCATTATTAGCCAATTACAATCAAAATGTTCAATTCCATGATACTCAATTTACATATACAATCCCTATGCTTGGCAACTCATGATACAATGTAGCAATGATACAAAACTAGCAATTTAGTTACGATACATTTTGTCAAAGCTCCTAAACCGATGTGCTACCAAACTATTTAGCAACTCCCATTAATTTTCTTCTTGCCACTAAGAGGTCCGGTCCTTGAAAATGTTAGCCCACAGCGGGGTGAGATATACAATCTCAGTAACAAAGGGCAGATTCCATATATATGTACAAGTCAATCAATCCAATGCAATTTCATGTCATCAATACCAGAAACATCAATTCAATTCGTAAATGAACTAGTTGAACTACAAAGAACTACTGTCCCATACCAGCAGTCATACACAACATGTTAATGGCCAATAACACCGGGAGAGGTCCGTCCATGGCACCTACTCCATAATGAGCACAACCAGGGCTCAGTGCATCTAGGGTCTGATCACAACCCAGTGCCTGATCAAAGCACATGCACGGGTGGCAGCCGCACTACAGCTCCACCATGGACTCACAAGGTCCAATCACAATAACAATTCAAGTAGTCAACCAATCATTTAGCATTTCAAAACCATATATGTGCAAACAATATCAGATCAACATGAACATATACATGGAAGTGAAGAATAACCCCAATTACCTCAATGAAGCCAATTATTCTTCTCCTAGCTACCATAATAATCCAAATGCACACCAAGCCTATAACAACATAATTATCATCATTTCTAATCACAATCAAATATCCAAAGAGTTGAACTACTAATGATAGACTAGAGGTTACTCACCTAATTACCAAGGAATTTAATTTCGGATTCCAACTTTCCCACACCAAAAATTGCCATAGTTCACTCCAATTTCTGGGTAATTTCACATGAAACTAAAGCCCATATCATAGGTCAACTATAGGGATTTCAAAATAACAGAAAATGCATCAAAATGGGAAGGATATACTCACTTAACAACAGCCATAGCTTCACCTCCGAAAATCCACCATGGACTCACCAAAATTCGAATTTCAATTATCAAGCCCAGAAAATTGGATTTTCCACCATTATCTCCTTGTAATTTCACACAATAACAGAACCCATTATGATAATACATCCTTAGGAGCATTTTCCAGCAATGTGATACACAAAATGGAAGGGAAAAGCTTACCTAATCCTCCCTCTAACCTCCAAGTCCAAAAATCTTGCAAGGAATCACCCAACACCAAATTTCAAATTTCAGAAGGAGATGAAAATACTCAAACCCAGAAATTAATCAGACCAAAATGAAGAGGAGGATAAGAGGGTCAAGTTATATATAACTCACCTTGGCTAAATCATCCTCTAGGAGTCAAAAATGGAGCTCCCATGTTGGTAGAACCCTAGCCTCCCTTAAACCTCCGAATTTTCTCCCTTGCCTCTTGTGTTTTCTGCTCAATGGGGAGAGAGGCTGCTGAACCCTTAGGGTTTTTAATGAAAAATGGGTTAACCCATCAGCCCAAGGTCCAATTGGGCTTATTATTTCATGTGGGCTGGCACTAGATGAAATGGGCTGCAGAAAACTTAATTCTATAAGTGGGATGTGCTGACCCAATGGCCCAATTCCTTGTGGGTTCAGATTTTCATTCTTGTTGGGCCTTATTTCATAAGTTGGGCTGCAGAAATTTAATGGGTTAGGCCAGTTCCAAGAGTCAATCTAATTTGGGTCTGCATAATGTGTGTTGAGCTAACTATAGGGGCTCATGTAAATTGGGTCTTGGGCCTCCATTCCCTTAAATCAAATTGGGCTATTACTAGGTGATCTCTCTTGGCCCAAATCTCATGATAAGGAGTTGGGTTTGCACCTAAAATCATCGGGCCTTCATAAATCCTTACCTATGGCTTATTCAAATTGATTTTGGGCCCAAATTAAGCTTTAACCTAAATGAAATCTTGAACCTATATTATCTCTCTATAAATTCTCGTTCATATTGCTTACCCAATTATTCCACAATAATTATTCTTAATTAGTCCAAATACATTATTAACACCTTAATTAATTTTGGGGTGTTACATGAGGAATCATATGAAGCAATTAGGATTCAAAAAGAACCTATAGATAACAAGTTATGGCATTTAAGGTTTTGGTTGCACCTAGGGACTTATGGAGCTTTCTAGTGATAATTTAGATGGTGTAAGACCATTTGAGTTCTCATGACATCTAAGAAGTTTTACAAGTGGAAAATTCCTTAGAGAAACCAACAAAACTCTATAAGCTCTTAACATCTATGTAAGTCTTGGCCAAGATTGAAACCATGCACCTAGGGAGAGTTTTCTTTGATTCCAATGATAGAAGTGGTCTAGAAATGAGTAATAAACACCAAAGGAGCTATTGGTTTGAATTTAGAAACCATATTTTAAAAGTTGGAAGTTTAGGTTCTTTTTAGGCATAAGGAAATAACTTGATGTTTGGCTCCTTGGATTGAGCCTGTGATGGCTCTAATGATTTTAAATGGAGTCATGTGACTTAAATTGAGTGAGAAATTGGAGCCAAGATCTTAAATTATATGAGTTGCTTCATTATGCCCTTGTAAGGAACCATAACCATGGCATAAACTAAAAATAGCTTGTGTAGAGTTTATGTGAAACTAGAGATGGTTCTATTGATGTGTTTGTGTCTTGTTTGACGTGTCTAGGCTAAGTAAACCAAGCTCTTCCTAGGTGTAGATGTGAGGTCGAGAAGGGGAAGTAGAGTTCAAGGAAGAAAATTGCATTTCTTGAACCAAGGTAGCTCTTCATCCATTCTTGTATATATATCTTGGTTGTTTGATTGTCATTTAATACTTGTATGTATTTTTTAATCTTGAGACATGCCTATAGCTATTGGTTTGATGCTATGGTACCATTATGCTTCTTAAATTGCTTTTGAATTGTGTGATTGCTCTTTATGGGTGAGGTTGTGCTAAAAGTCCCTTAAAATAGGTGAAGAAAAGCCAAAAGTCCCTAAGAATGGGTAAGACAAAGCCAAAAGTCTCATGAATAAGTAAGACTAAGTTAAAAGTCCCTAGAAAGTGGGCAAGACTAATCCAAAAGTTTCAAATAATAAGGTAAGGCTAGACCAAAAGTCCCAAGAGCTTGATTTTGATCTTAACATGCTTATGTAATCTTGAACACATTTGAATGATTTTTGAAAGTGTTTAGTGCATACTTGTATTCTTTAACATGATTACATGCCATGTATGCTTACTTGAAAGGGTAAAAGAGTTATTGGGATTCTTTGAATCTCACTCTCCCCCACTTTCCATCTAACCTTGTTTAGGTGAAGCTCAATGAACAAAGAATGGGAGTCAAGGAGCATAATTTGTAATACTTTAACAATAAGATAGTTTTTTATGTAAATTAATGTCAAAGTATGTATGTATAAGTTATATATGAGATGTAAACCCTTGAGCATATGTAAAAGCATATAAATATATTGTATGAACCAAATTTGGATCCATATGTATAAGAATGTATGATTTTGACATCCTTGAGCCATGATGTCCATATGTATATACAAGTAGGATGGTGAATTTAAGCTCTATGGTGATTTGGACCTATTGGGATGCTTCTATATGTTGTGTTTAAGGTTTTGGACGTGCTCAAATGGTCATGATATGTTTAAAAGGCCATTTGCTACCATTTGATGCCAATTTAATCCCATTTTTTGCCATATTCTTGCCCTGAACCAAAACTAGACCAAATGGGCAAATTTGTGCATGAAATTTGGCAAGCATATAGATCTCATCTAGATCTTTTCAGAGGTAAAGAACATTATTTTTGGAGCTCTATAGAATTCATTATAATTTTTCAAAATTGGCTAAATTATGTAGAAACTGTCACTGTTACTGTACATATGGTCAACTTAGTTTTTAATGTCATTCAAGGGCTGAATGGAGTCAATGCTTAGAAAATTTTACAAACATATATTAGACATCATAAGCTTTTCAATGGCCACTGAGAGAACCCAATTTGGAGGTCTATAGAGGGAGATATGAATTTTTGAAGTTTTTGTTTACTGTAGAACACCCTTCAGAACCAATTACTGTTCCATTGGATTTTCATTTGCCAAAAAATATTGTTTTAATCTAAAATTCTTATGTTAATTAGATGACATTTGAAGCTTTCCAAGAAGTTATAATTTACATGATTTGAATTTTTCTAAAATTAGTTATGAATTCCCAAAGTTCTAAACATAATATGGATACCATGGAAAATGCAAGTGTGTTCTTGAAATTGAGATGCTTGATCCAAACCCGAATTTCATGCTTCAAATTATGATGTTTCTAGTTGAATGAATGTGTTAAGGATGAAATATGAGAATGGTAAGCCCAAATGGCCCATTTAACCAAAAATGAGTTATATTGGCCTTTGATAATGGTTATTTCCACTACTAAAAGTGTTAATTTGGCAAAAATGGATGTAGTTTCCATTTGGAATATAACTTATGGGATATCAAGATATGGTATGACATTTAGCACTGCAAAATTAATGTTTATGCTATTGATATAGCAAGTTTGGCTATTTATACTAGTTTAAATTTGTATTTCACACTTGCTTATGGTGTTTAGAGGAATTTAGGAGACATTTTGGATTTTGAAATGTCACTTACAGATTTTAGAAGTAACTCTTTGATTTTCGCCGTCATTATGGTCATCTTGTTGTCATAGGATATTTTCTATTTGTAATTACTTAATTATAATTTTCTATAGGTGTATGATGAGTTACCTTATCAAAAGATGGATTTTGGGTATGATAGTTGCATTCAATGTTAGATTGGCTATTGTCAAATAAAGAATTTTATTTTCATATAAGGTGTAGAATAGATGTCAATGTTTGACCAATTGTGGTTCTAAGTTTAGTTATGGTTTAAGAGATTGGGAAATGTGTTTTTGTCTGTTTTGGTGTTGAGGAATGTGAAATGGTTCATCACTTTTATGTTGCCATAATATACTTTGCTATCGTGAGCAATTATTGGGTGATTTTGGGCTATTGCATAGTCATATTTTGAATTTGGGCTTGTGTCAAAGCTTTGAGGATGTAGACATGTTTAATTTGTCAATTGAAACTTGCTTTAGGTGGTCAGATGAATTTAGATAAGGTAATATAGATTTTAGGTTGCCATTTAAAGCTATTCCTTACCTTTTACTGCAATAGAGGAGTCCATATGTTGTCATAATTGAAGTTAGAATGATTGGGTTAGCTTTTAAATCCTTGAGTTAGGTAAGAAAATTGGATAGAGATTATAGGAATGTAAACCTTTTAAAAACCTTGCCCTTTAACTATTAAAAGACTTTAGGATTGATCTTGAGGTGATATCTACTTGTTGCTTTGCTCATTTAAGTGTTTGGGGATAGTAGGAATCTGAGTCATGGCCAAATTTCCCAAGTTGTGACCAAAATATGCTAGTAGTGTTCTAATAGCAATTTTAGTCGCAGTGTAAAAATTTTTGGCCGTAGCACAAACATTTGGCTATGATACAAAAATTTTAGCTATGGCACAAAAGTCACCTAGCAGCTAATTTGGCCACGACGTAAATATTTTTGTTGCAGTGCAAATTGTGTTTGTGTGAGAAAATTGGTCAAAATCCATGTTTAACCATGGCAGAAACCTTCCAAGTCATAATGAAAATGTTAAATCAAGATTTTATGAGTTTTAGAGGTCATTTCAGCCACAACCTAATCTCTTTAAGTCATGGCTTGAGTCTTAAGTTCCCTATTTCTTCTATTAAAACTTGTTTTTCATTATGTTAATGATGAATAATGGTTAGTTGCTCAATATACAATTATTTTAACATTTCTTAAAAGTATTTATAGTAGGATAACTATGTTTAATGGAAATTTGTTTGTAATATGGATATAAACTTTCTTATATGGCTATAGAAATGTAGTTTGTTAGTATAAGGGTTCAAATTTTCTTGTATTTGTGTATCTTGGTAATCCATTGTCCAAATTTATATGTTAATTACTACTAATTTAGATCTAAAGCATGTTGTTTAGTTTAATTAGAAATTAGGGATGTTATGAATCTCTTAATGAATTAATAAACTTTGAAGATGAGCATGCGTAGCAAAATTTAACTTGAATGAAGCCTCAATACCCAAATTACACACTTTCAAATTCTTATCCTCTCTATTTCAACCTTCTCTTAATCATCCTTGGTTGTGCTCTTTACATTTGTCACTGCTCTCTGTAATTGCTCCTCACTATCCTCTTTCTTTTATAGGTGCTCTCATTGCAAACACTAAGACAAATAAGGAAGCAAATTCCTCAATTCTCTTAATCTTTCAATCCCTTTCAATCTTTCCCATTCTCTTTCCCCTTCATCCATAAGCCATGGAGCTTCTTTTTTTTTTTTTACACACCATCCATCATTTTATTCTTTTGATCAATGACAAAGTGGCATGTATTAAGGAGAGAATTAGGAAGTTGATCAAAATGCAAGGGATCCTGTATTTTAATGCCTATTTTTCTTTTTTTTTTAATTTTTTCTTTCATATCTTGTCTTGTATTTAGACGTTTGGATTAGCTTGATAGATTGTTTGTAAGACCTTAAAATTTATTAAGAATAATTATGATGAATTAAGGGATTAACATAGGAGATTTGGGAAGATTAAGAAAAATGAGAATTTCTAAAGAAATAGATTTATTTTAGACATTTCAACATAATAATCATTTTTTGTCATTGTCAGATGAAGATATATTAATTATGGCTATGGATTTAATTAATGAAATTAATTAAGGGAAGATAAACATTTAATTTGAGCCTCATGATCAATTCCTTTATACTATGAGCCAAATATAAAAGCCCACTCGTAGTTTGGGAAGAATGGCCCAATTTAATTTCTTAGAAGCGCAAAACTCAGAAAATAGGTCTTAAGTTAGCCTAAAACCTCACTAAAACCCTAAACCTTTTATAGTCTCCTTCTTATTCCACAAAAAAACTTAAGGGAGCTTGATAAATCCTATTTTTTTATATATTTTATTCCATATTTATCTAGGATTTTCAGCTAATTCAAGTATTTTATGTATTATTTGAATTCTTGGACATTTTTGGGAAAAACATATAAATATTAGAAATTTTGGGGCAAAAGTGTAAATATTTTAGGGTTTCTAATTTTTGGTTGAGAATTAATATTCTCTATTCTTTGATTTACTTCCCAATGTCACACCCGAAAATGCGACCGCGTAGCGCCTTTTTTTCAAAAGAAATTCGAAAAATTCGATTTTTTAAGATGTAATCGAAAACTGAAATTTAAATTGAAATAAGTGTAATAGGTAAGGGTTCAGGAGTCGCCACCAAAATTTTAATTTTTAAAAGGCAAAACTTTGGAAAAAGCCTTTATTTGGAAAATGGTCTACAAACCAGAAAATGGATCCGGGAGTCGATTGTGAGTGGGGAAGGTGTTAGGCACCCCACTACACCCGTTACTAAGAACGGTTACCCTAAGTTAGTCGTGCAAAAATAAAATGGCTTAAATTCTATTTCAACTCTCCCTAACAAACCACATGCAAAATAAGAATAAAATAAAAATAAAAATAGAAAAGGATGGAGATTGATATTAAAATAAAACAGAAAGAAAATTAAGAATTAAAAGAAAAGAAATTAAAAGAAAACTATTTTATTTATATGAGCGGACTTGACCTAGGATGAGAGCCTAGGGCCTACGTACCCTTCAGGAGGGATCAAAGTCCACGTAGTTCGATTGATAATTTAATTTAGGTTGATGTTTTGTTTTGTTTTTAATTTTTTGGTTTTTTTTTTTAGCTTATATTTGATTTTTAATTTTTGATTGGTTTTGTTTTTATTTTTGTTTGGTTTCCAATTCTTGGTTGATTTTGGTTTGTTGTTTTTTTTTTATTGTTGTTATTTTGTTTGATTTTTGTTCGATTGTTTTTTTTTCTTGTTTTTTTTTCTTGTTGTTTGGCTTTTATTTGATTTAATTTTTTTTTATGTAGTTTCTCCCTTTTCCATTTTTCTTTGAAAAGACAAAGAAAATGAATTATCTTTTTCCTTTTACAAATAAAACAAGTTTTGAAACAGGTTGGTGAGTTTTAATTTGCTAAAGGAAAATTTAATTTCACTTTTCTTGCTTTTTCGATTTTTCTCTCTTTTTCTTATCATTTTTTTTCATCCGATTTTGTTTTTTGTTATTTTTTTTTTCGTTTTCCTTTTTGTTTTCTTGATTTTTGATTCATTTTCCCCCTTTTTAGGTTGTTCTTCTTTCTTTTTTTTAGTTTTGAATTGTCTTTTAATTTTTGATTTTTGTTTCCTTCTTGTTTTTATTTTTATTTTTGGTTCTATCTTATTCTCTTTCTTTTTCTTTTGTTTTTATTTTTTTGCCTTTTGTTTTTGTTTTATTTGTGTTGTGTTTTGTTCATATATATTTTGATTTTTCATACGTTATTTGTATTTTGTTCTGTTTTATTCTTTTCTCCTTTTTTATTATTTTGAAATCCTTAGAATGGGGCCATTGGAGCCCAAAAGCATTTTTTCCTTTGAATAGGGCCAGAAGCCCAAAAGCATTTTTTTAAAATCTTTAGAAAGGGGCCACTGGAGCCCAAAAGTGTTTTTTTTTTTGGAATACTTTGAATAGGGCCAGAAGCCCAAAAGCTTTTTTTTTGAAATCTTTGGAATGGGACCATTGGGGCCCAAAAGCCTTTTTTTTTGGAAAAACTTTGAATAGGGCCAGAAGCCCAAAAGCATTTTTTTTTTCTGAAATCTTTGGAATGGGGCCATTGGAGCCCAAAAGTGTTTTTTTTTTTTATATAGGGCCAGAAGCCCAAAAGCTTTTTTTTTTTTTCTGAAATCTTTAGAAAGAGGCCACTGGAGCCCAAAAGCGTTTTTTTTTATAGGGCCAGAAGCCCAAAAGCGTTGTTTTTTTTTTTTTTTAATTTTTTTTGACTTCTTTCAATTTCCTTTGCAATCTTTTGAATGGGACTATTGGAGCCCCAAAAAAAACTAGATCTATCCAAAGCCCAAAAGGCATCATGGAGGCTTATTGTCACACATGGCCTTTTGGTTGGTACCTATGGGCTTGAGGGGATACGGAACCCCACACGGCCATGCTAAGGAAATAAGAAACAAACGAATGAAATAGCCGAGATTTGTGAAGTGGGTGTTTAGTGTCCAGTGTTCAATATCACTATTAGGCAATGTTTACATAATCCGTACAAGTGAAATAGAAAATAAAAAAAAATGAAAGAAATAAGATTCATAAATAAATGAATAAATAAAAAGGGAAATAAGACAAAAATGAACAAACAAGGAAAATAAAAGAAAAATAAAATAAAAGCGTAGGTCACAATTTGATGTTGCAACATGTTGCCTTTTCCCATCGAGGTCCACACAGTCAGCCTCTGGGTTAGCACGACCAGGCTCCCCATTTCGCTCCATCAACGCGTTCGTATTACCAGGGTGGTTAGCACAATCCACAAAATATAATGAAAGCAAAGAATAGGAAAATAACAAACATCGCCAGAACAGAAATCGGTCAAAGGTAGCATCCAATCAATCATTGCATCATTTCTCTGGTCACTATATTAAAATCCTACCATAAGAATTAACAAATTTCCCAGCACCAACATGAATCAACAACCATGTTTACCTATGGACTAAATTTTGATAATCAGCCCGAACCTACACACAATTGAAAACCAATCCAGAGTTCCAGATTTCAATCTCAACTATCTCAAATAGATAATCTAGGGGATTCAGCTCACAGAGCATATCACCATTTTTCGTTAAGACATAAGGGAATGCAGAGACAGGGAGATAAACCAGACCAGGTGAGGGAGAACAGACAAACTAGGAATCTAAGTAATCGAAATCCAGTTAACCACGGACTCATAGCATATTCAAGACCCAGGATATTCAGAACGAATCAGCACTCAACATTCATTGAATCAGGTAATATTCAGGACACAGAAGTTCTTGATTTCAGCACGCACGAATCAAAATTCACACAGGAAACGTACCTCGGACCCTTACCAGGCTTCTTCGATGAAATTCTTCTGCGCCAAGGCCCGACTCACACACGGAGGCGATTTGATTATCTGGTTCAGGGCTTCGACCCTTTCCTTCCTCAAATCTCCTCTGAAAGATCGACCCCTTCGCCTCTCTGACTCCCTCGCTCGATTTCTTTCTCGGCTTCCCTTTTCCCGAAACCAAAAAAAACTTAGCCCTCCGAAAAAACCCTAAGAATTCCTCCGAAGAAAATCCCCCCTTCCGAAAAAAAAAAAATCCTCCTTCACTCGCTCCCCCTTTTCGCTTTTATAAGCGATTTCAGGTGGTCCCGACCCCATCTCCGTACCCCCTCTGCTCCACTATCCTGGCGCGCGCACATCCCTCGTACAACTCCATCCGAAACACCTGCGGGAGCCAGAGCAGAGGGAAGGACCATCGGGGAGAGCCATAGTGCTTCCCCGTCCTCTGCCCCCTCGCCTCTCTGCGTCTCCTATTTTCTGTGCGTGTGTGTGTTCGAGTGAGCGCCTCTGTGTGGTCCCCCTCCTTCAGAAGCATGCCTGGGAGAAAAAGAAGCAGGTAGGGTTGCATTTGATGCGGGTTGGGCACCGGGTAGGATTTCTATTTCGGGTTCTGATTTTTTTTTCGGATCAATTCCAGCTTTTGGGTATATGGGCTAGGTGAGTGGGCCAATGGTTCTGGGTTAAAAGTTTTTTTTTTTTTGTAGTTTTAAGGATGCTAGACTTTTCCTTGGACTTCCTTATTTGGGCTTTCTTGAATTAAGCTCTCAAAATTGTAATTAATTTTTGTTTTAGGCTTCTCCTTTTATTATTTTGATATTTCTTGTAGTTTTTTTTTGAAAATTTTTTTCTTTTTTAATTACTATTCTTTAAATTTTCTTTTTTTTTTTTGATTTTCATTTGCTTTTAACCTCTCTATTTTCAGTTTATTTTAATTCAATTTTTCTTTCCCTTTTTTTTTTCTTCTTTTTTTTTTCAAAATGGGCCTATTCTCTTTTAGTTTTCTCTTTCTTCTTTTTATTTTATTTTATTTTATTTTATTTTGGATTTTTGTTACTCTCTCCCTTTGGCATTTATTCTCTTTTGTATGTTTGTTTGTTTTTTTATTATTATTTGTTACTCTCTCCCTTTGGCATTTATTCTCTTTTGTTTGTTTGTTTTTTTTAATTATTTTTTTTAATTTTATTTTTGAGTCCTTTCTTTTTATTATTATTATATTTTTTTAGCTTATTAAACTAAGAGGATTTTTGTTTTGGATTTTTCGTTTTCATTTTTTATTATTTTAACTTTATAATTATTTTTTAGATATACCCGGACAAAATACGATGTTTACAGTTGCCCCTCTTTACTTGTTTCTTAAGCAAAGAAATTGAAAATGTAGTTTTTGATATCTTTTTGCATAAGAAATAAGTAAAGATAAAAACATGTATTTTGTCTGGGGTGCTTTGATTGCTTTCTGACAATATGTAAAAGGAAAGAGCGACCCAAACAAAATATGATGTTTACAGGTTGCCCCTCTTTACTTATTCTTTAAGCAAGGGGATCGAAAATACAATTTTGATATCCTTAGCTTGAGAGTAAGTAAAGATGGAAACATGTATTTTGTTTGGGGAGCTAATAGGTCAAGGAAAGTTAACTTACCTGGGTGCGCTGGAACTTGATAAAAGTTGATTGTAAGTACAAGATCTTCGAGGGTATGCTCAATGTATACAAGATTCTTGGATGCTTAGTATATGTGGAGCTTTTGGGTGCCTATTCCAGTAGGACTTTGGATGCCTATTTGAGCAGGACTTTTATTGGTGCCTATTCTGCGTAGGACTTTGGTTGCCTATTCTGCGTAGGACTTTGAGTGCCTGTTCTGGCAGGACTCTTATTGGTGCCTATTGTGGTAGGACTTTGGTGCCTGGTCTGTGCAGGGCTTAAAGGTGCCTGGTCTGTGCAGGGCTTGAAGGTGCCTGATCTGTGCAGGGCTTGGGATGCCTGATCTGTGCAGGGCTTGGGATGCCTGATCTGTGCAGGGTTTGAAGGTGCCTGATCTGTGCAGGGCTTAAAGGTGCCTGATCTGTGCAGGGCTTGAAGGTGCCTGATCTGTGCAGGGCTTGGGGTGCCTGATCTGTGCAGGGCTTGAGGTGCCTGATCTGTGCAGGGCTTAGGTGCCTGGTCTGTGTAGGGCTTGAAGGTGCCTGATCTGTGCAGGGCTTGAGGTGCCTGATCTGTGCAGGGCTTAGGTGCCTGATCTGTGCAGGGCTTAGAGGTGCCTGGTCTGTGCAGGGCTTGAAGGTGCCTGATCTGTGCAGGGCTTGGGGTGCCTGATCTGTGCAGGGCTTAAAGGTGCCGGATAAAAATGTCGAATACTTGTTTTTACTTGCCCCAGCGTGAACTAAGGTCTATGTAGGGTATGCAAGTGTAAAGTGCATGGAACATGTTATGCTTTGTGTGTTGGCCTGCAAATCTTCTTTGTCCTTGCCTCAGTGTAAACTAGAGGCTATGTGATGCATGCAAGTGTAATGATGGAGAGAATATCAATGTTTTATTTCATGAGACGCGAACTTTCCTTTAAATCCCCTAATATGAACTTAGTTTTAATGTGATATGTGAAGTGTAAGTTGCCCTTTACTTCTTTTAATTATTATTATCAGTTTTCTTTATGACTTTGACTTGATCGGGATTCTTGGATTCTCAGACTTTTTATCATTATTATTATTGTTATTATACCCTTTATTATTATATCTTTTTTTTTGTGTTATTTATTTACACATGTTTTTTTCAGAACACTTCTGGTGTGGCCAAAACATATTGTTTGTTCAAAACGCTACCCATCTAACCAGACCCCGGATATTTCGGCCCACATCCAATCGGGAATACTTAGAGCTCCACCAACATGGTATTGCGCAGTTTTATCTTGGAAATTGCAGTTATCTTTGTCGTTTGTCTTTTGAGAAAGAAACCGTCATATAATTCACAGATGTCTCAATGATCAAGTTCGAGATGAAGATGGCACGCTGATTTATTTGATGTTAGATACCAGTCTATCTTCCCGGTATTGATTAAGACAATTAGTTCAAATAAGATTGTAACACTGACACCCCAAATAATTGCTTTAACAAACGCTGTTCCTTGGTCATTAATTCATTTGTAGAAAAACATGAACGTAGCAGTTGTAATGTAAATGAACCATGACTTGTAGCAAAAATGGAAATCGTTGGAAGAACAAGTTCCAATTAGAAGTTTATTAAGCACATAAAAGTTAGGACAACAGGTAATTTGAGCTATGAAAAAGAAAGAAAAGACGAAGATTGAGAAGTATTTCGAAGAATGTCCTCTACAGGTAGCCCGGTCTTCCCCACGTAAGGTGACTCTTTGCATCATACAAGACATGCATTCTGCTGAATCCAACATGAAGCCTGTAACCTCTGCACTTTGGCCCAACTCGAACTTCAGATTCCTTTTTACCTTTACCTAAGCATTTTCTCATATTGTTTGACAGTCTTTCCCTTCCTCCTCTGTTTTTATTTTCCTTTTTCCTTTTTTTTTTCTTTTTGTTGCTCTAATTTTTGTTTAGGCCGCCCATTTGGGTCTCCAGCCTAGCGAGCTTTTACCATGCTCTAACTTTTTCCTAGGCTGCCCATTTGGGTTTCCAGCCTAGCGAGCCTTCCCCTCTTTTTACGCAAAATATTTTCTCACTGCATCAGAATTGAAAGGCTTAGGCAATTCGTGACCGTCCATATCTGTCAAAACTAATGACCCTCCTGAGAAAGCATGCTTCACAATGTAAGGCCCTTCATAGGTAGGAGTCCATTTGCCCCGAGAATCATCCTGGTTTGGCAAAATTCTTTTAAGAACTAACTCACCGGCCTTGAACTCTCTAGGACGAAGCTTTTTATTGAAAGCTCGTGCTACCCTCTTTTGATACAACTGTCCATGGCATATAGCGGTAAGTCTGCGCCCCTCGATCATATTCAACTGTTCATACCGAGCCTTCACCCAATCACTTTCATCTAAATTGGATTCAATTAATACTCGCAAGGTCGGGATCTCAACCTCAATAGGCGTGACAGCTTCCATTCCATAAACCAGAGAGTACGGAGTTACCCCAGTCGATGTACGCACAGTCGTGCGATAGCCGTGCAAGGCATACGGGAGCATATCGTGCCAATCTTTGTAAGTAATTGTCATTTTAGCAATGATCTTCTTTATATTCTTATTTGCCGCCTCCACTGCTCCGTTCATCTGTGGTCGATACGGTGCTGAATTATGGTGTTTGATTTTAAACTGTTCACAGAGTTTGGAGATCTCTGTTCCATTCAGGTTCGCAGCATTATCTGTGATAATCTTTTCAGGTATTCCATAACGGCAAATGATGTTTGCTTTGAGGAATTTGCAGAAAGCCTTTTGAGTAACACTGGCGAAGGAATTAGCTTCTATCCACTTGGTGAAATAATCAATGGCAACTAAAATGAAACGATGTCCATTTGAGGCCTTGGGGTTAATTGGGCCGATTACATCAATGCCCCACATAGAGAACGGCCAAGGTGCTACCAAGTTATGTAGCGCAACTGGTGGCACATTGATTTTGTCTGAATATATTTGGCATTTGTGACACTTACGAACATAATCGATGCAATCTTTCTCTATTGTTAACCAAAAATATCCGCATCTCTGGATTTGTTTGGCTAACATAAGCCCATTCGTATGTGTACCGCATATTCCTTCATGTACTTCTGTGACTATCTTCTGGGCTTCCTTTGCATCTACACATCGTAACAGGGTGCCATCGTGACTTCTCTTATATAGGATCCCATTACTGATGAAGAAATTCATGGCTAGACGCCGGATGGCTTTTTTATCACTTTCTACGGCCTCAGCTGGGTATTCCCTACTCGTCATGTAAGTTTTGATGTCATGATACCAAGGTCGCCCGTCATGCTCCTCCTCTATGTTTAAGCAATATGCCGGTAAGTCTCTGGCTTCCACGCAAAGTGGTTGGACTTGGACTCCATAGTCGAGTCGGATCATCACTGCTAAGGTGGCTAAAGCATCTGCAAATTGATTCTTGTCTCTGGTAACATGATGAAAATTGATTTCCTCAAATTGCTTGACTAACTGGGCCAAAAATTTCTGATATGGAATCAATTTTGAATCCTTAGTTTGCCACTCTCCGGTCACCTGATGAATTATAAGGGCTGAGTCACCATAAACCTCGAGACTCTTGATACCCAAAGTTACAGCAGCATTTAGCCCATTAATGCAAGCTTCATATTCAGCCACGTTATTAGTGCATTCAAATTCTAATTTAATAGCCACCGGAAACTGCTTTCCTTCGGGGGATATGATTACTGCCCCAATACCGTAGCCATGCATGTTGGCAGCCCCATCAAAATACATCTTCCACTGCCCATCATCATCGCCTCTTTCATCTTTACCCTCCTCAATAGCCAATATGTCCTCGTCAGGAAAATGAAAATCCAATGGTTGGTACTCATTCAAAGGATTTTCAGCCAAGTGGTCCGCTATGACACTCCCTTTCACAGACTTTTGCGTCATATACTTGACATCATACTCTGATAGAATCACCTGCCATTTTGAGACCCTCCCAGAAACATGCGGGCTCTCAAAAATATATTTGATGGGATCCATCCGAGAAATTAGCCAAGTGGTAAAATAGAGCATGTATTGCCGCAAACACCTAGTGGTCCATGCTAGCCCACAGCAAGTCTTCTCGACCAGTGAGTAGCGGGCCTCACATTCATTAAATTTTTTACTCAAGTAGTAAATTGCTTGCTCTTTCCTTCTAGAGGCATCATGTTGTCCCAATACCGCCCCCATCGATCTCGGCAAGATGGTTAAATAGAGGATCAACGGTCGTCCTTGCGTGGGCGGAACCAGAATTGGGAATTTAACAGATATTCTTTAATTTTGTCAAAGGCTTGTTGACAATTGCTATCCCATCCACCGGTGTAATTCTTTTTTAACAATTTGAAAATCGGTTCACAGGTTGCAGTTAAGTTGGCAATGAATCTTGCTATGTAATTTAGCCGCCCCAAGAAACTCCGGACTTCTTTTTCTGTTTGTGGAGACGGCATTTCTCGAATTGCTTTGACCTTATCGGGATCCACCTCTATTCCCCTCTGGCTTATCATGAAACCTAGTAGTTTTCCCGTCATAGCCCCAAAGATACACTTGTTGGGATTCAAGCGAAGTTTGTATTCACGCAACCTTTCAAACAGCTTTCTCAACACTACCACGTGGCTTTCTCCTTCTCCAGATTTAGCCACCATATCATCTACATACACTTCAACCTCTTTGTGCATCATATCATGGAAGAGTGCCATCATGGCTTGTTGATAAGTTGCTCCTGCATTCTTTAATCCAAACGGCATCACTCTATAACAATATGTCCCCCATGGCGTAATAAATGTGGTCTTCTCTTTGTGATCTTTATGCATAGGGATCTGATTGTACCCTGAGTAACCATCCATGAAGGAATACCGGTGGGCGCAGGCCGTATTATCAACTAACACATCAATGTGGGGCAAGGGAAAATCATCCTTCGGACTTGCCTTGTTCAAATCCCTATAATCAACACACATGCGGACTCTTCCATCCTTTTCGGGACTGGTACGATGTTTGCCACCCACTGAGGATATGTGGACACTTGAAGGAATCCCGCTTCTAATTGTTTCATGACCTCTTCTTTGATCTTTAAAGACATGTCGGGGCTCATCCTCCTCAACTTTTGCTTTTTTGGCTCAACATTCGGGAATAAAGGAATCTTATGAGAGGCAATCTCTGGGTCCAGCCCGGGCATGTCTTGATAAGACCATGCAAAGACGTCCATGTATTCCCTAAAAAGCTGAATCATTTCTTTCTTCTCGGGATTATCCACCACTTTAACCTCCCTTTTGTCTTCCTCTGTCCCTAAATTAATATTTTCGACTATGTCTTCATGCGGGCATATTCCTTTATCTTCGGAATCAAGCATTTCCTCAAAGATTGGGGTTAATTCTTCGTTATCGGATTCAGAATCATGCATATCCATAGTAACGCATAAATCACACAGTGGGGACTCAGGGACTTCTGCGTTGGACAGGAGTCCCGAGGAAAACGATTTCCTGGGGGGAAGAAATAAAAATGCAAATGAACAAGCTAGAAAATACGAAGAAAGAGAATGTAGGATATCCAAGGACTTTAAATTCATTCGCAAAATACCACTATCATTCATAAAGTACTAATTGAAATTGCAAAAGGAAATGTCTTAAACAAATTAAAACAAAGGAACAACGTAGTAATTATAACAATTACTCTAAAGTTACGACATCAGTGATATCCTCAATTTCCCAGTTATCTAATCTTTCCCCAGAGTCATCAACCGCGATCCAAGTCTTAATTCCTTGCACGACGTCGCCGTCAACCATTGAAATGTTCAAGCGATTCATGACCTCTGAAGGATTTGGAAAAGTTTCCCTAATATGAGAAATTTTCTGCTTCTCTTGGCCTTTGTTCCCCTTTATGCTTGGTTGCACTCTTGGTTGGTCTAGCAATAGAGTTTCATACCCTAATCCTTGACGCCTAGGATTTTCCGGGAGAGTAATAGGCTGTTCAATTCCTTGTAGCTGTATCCCCAGTCCTTTTCCAGATTGGAACCCATTCTTTTTCAACATTTTCATCACGATCTGATTAACATTTCCGGTAGTAGGCTTGGGCCCATCCGCTTCCAGGCCTTGAAACGGCATTTCCGTTTCTTGTTCAGCAGCTTCGATATATGGCAGTGAACTGGGTTTACTCAATATTATTTCCTCTTCTCCCTTAATGGTGATTATCCTTCCTTCATCAATGAATTTGACCCTTTGATGAACAGTTGAAGGGACAGCATGGGCAGAGTGGATCCACGGCCTCCCAAGTAGCATCGTGTAAGATGGATCAATGTCCATTACCTGAAAATCCACTGTAAAGAGCTTTGGCCCAATTTCCAGAGGTAGGCAGATAGTGCCAATCACCGCTCTTTTAGAACCATCGAACGCTCTGACCACCATATCACTTTTCTCAACGTGTGAGGTCCCTGTTGCTAACTGCTCAAAAGTAATCAATGGTAGAACATTGAGTGCCGATCCCCCATCAATTAAGACCTTCGCGACTACAAAACCATTGCATTTCAAAGTTATGTGCAAGGCCTTAGGTTGGTTAGCAGACGTCCCCACAATTTCTTCTTCGGAGAATGAGATGGCAGAGGTGGTTTTAACGATATTCATCACACTAGCGACCTTTTCTGGGGTAACATCAGGTCGCACAAATGCTTCCTCCAAAACTTTTTGCAGAGCCCGGCGATGCACCTCCGAGCTCATGACTAAAGACCACATCGAAATTCGAGCTGGGGTCTTCTTCAATTGTTCCACTACATTGTATTCACTCTGCTTCATGATCTTTAGGAATTCTTCGTCAGTGCCATCCTCTCTTCCCTCTCTCTGATCATTAGCATCAATGCCCTTTCCCTTTAAGCATTGGTCAGCATTTGTAGGGGCATAGACCCTACCACTTCGGGTGACCCTCCTATCCTCAGCTATGTTGGTGACGGGTTCTCCTTCCGCTTTGGCGATCACCGTTTGACGTGAGGGTAGCTCGATGCTCTCCTTATATCTCCAAGGTACGGCTCGGTCACTTTCATATGGAAAAGGGGCTGGCATGTTAATAATCACTGGCGATTGTTTTGGAATGAACGGGACTGTTGTTGAAGAGGGCTCATCGACTGTTAGAGTAATTGTTCTCAACTGTTTAGTAGGAATAACAACATCAACATATCTCTCATTTGTTACACAAATTTCTTCTTCAGATTTTCCCACAACCACAACACCTAAGGTCATCAATTCTTTCAATGCCTTCTGGAACTCTACACAGTTCTTGATGTCATGATCTGTATTTCGTTGGTGGTAATCACAAAATACGGCTTGCGGCCCAACGATGCGCTCTTCTGATGGCAATTCCAGCATATACCCAGCTAATTGGAGATTGACTACCAGAATTTTCAAGGGTAACTCAATGACATCGAGGTTCTTAGAAAATTCTGACTCACCTTCGATGGCATTCACTTGTCGCTCATGACTAGGCAGGGGATTGGTAGCGATTGTTGAATTTTCTCCAGACTTAAGCTGGATATGATTGGAGTCGATCAAATCCAACACGTTCCTTTTAAAGGTCATGCAACTCTCAATCGAGTGTCCCGGGACTCCCATATGATACTCACAAGAGACATTGGGGTTATACCAAGTTGGGTACGGTGGTTGCAATGCCTTCGCGTACCGTGGCCCTATAAGTTTTGCTTCTAATAATTTCTGATACAACTCCGCATTAGTTGAGCTGAAATTAGGCCACGGACGATTGTCCCTTGGCCGCACATTAACTCCCCTCTCTTGTTGCCTAGGTCCGTTCATAACTGGTCCATGTTGATTTTGGCCTTTGCCTCCCTTACCAATCTAGTAGGACACAGGTTGGTGCTGGAATGGTCTTGTAGGTTGAACGTAGCTTACCTCTCCCTCTTTCTTCTTCACACCTTGACCCTTCCTGAATCCGCCTTCCATCAAAGGGGATGTGAGCTTTCCGTCTCGGATGTCCGCATCAATTCTCTCCCCAACCTCGATTAAATCAGCAAAGTCGGTAACGTGAGTTCCCAACATGATCTTGTAAAACGGATCGGATAGTGTCCGAATAAAATATGAGCAGAATTCGGACCCAATCATCGGAGGCTGAACTTGTGAAGCCATTAATCTCCATCTTTGTGCATACTCTTTGAACGACTCAGTTGGCTTTTTACTCATTCTTTTCAGCTGTTCCCTAGTTGGAGCGGTGTCAAGGTTGAACTTGTATTGTTTCATAAAAACATTGGTGAGATCTCTCCACTTGCGAATTTTGGAATGATCTAACTGCATATACCACAGTAAAGCAGACCCCGTCAAACTCTCTGGGAAGAAATTTATCAAGAACTTCTCGTCCCTTGACCAAACAGTCATTTTTGTGCAGTATGACTTAAGGTGGTAAATTGGGTTGCCGGAGCCATCATACTTGTCGAAGTCAGGAACTTTGAACTTCTTTGGAATGGACACTCCGGGGGTTAAGCATAACTCTTCTATATCCAATGACCCCCATGTGGTTGGACCTTGTAAATCACGCAGTTGGTCTCTGACTTCCCCCAGTTCTCTTTCCCAGTCCTCCTTGGCGTCATTATTTTTCCCTTTGTCATCTACCGTAGGAATCTGGAAGGTGTATGTGTCATCATATCCAGGGAACTCATGCATATCCTTTGCCTCATCGTGGAGAAACTGTTTATCAGCCACCAACATAGGAGCCTCTTGTGTACTCTTCTGCTGCAACCCAGGACCTGGCACTCGATTAGATTGTGCCTCAGTTATAACCACTCCAGGCGAACTTCCCCCCACTTGTGCAGCAACGGGTGGATGACTAGAGGCACTAGGGGAGTTATCAATGCCTTTTCCTTTAAAGGCTTCCAACAACATCTTCATCATCTCGCTCATTTGAGCCATCTGGTTCTCCATGGTTGTAATGCGATTATTCAAAGTGACTGTGTCCTCCTCAGCTCTCTGACTGCCTTCCCTTTGATGCTCCTCCATAAGCCTAGCTCTTGAATGCGTGTCGTATATCCTTGTGGGATGAGTCTGGTTAGATGGGACACGTTTCGGAGGCGCAATATTGTCTTTCTGTATTTGACCCTTACTGTTCTTTTTTTCTGTGAAGAGAAACCAAATTTAGTGGTATATATAAAAAAAATGTTTCTCTTGTTTTATTATTATCGTCAGTGATATATGTATATTCGATTTTAATTTAGCTTAACCGTTTTGGCACAATTGGCAAAGGAACATCGGGCCCTCTGATACTTAAAGGATTTTATTAACCCATATAAGAATCTCAAAGTTGACACTTAACATGAGAGGGAATTAAAGACCCCTACACGATCAGGTCTTTGCATTGATTTGAGCCGTGTCTAAATCATAAAGGAAATACAATTCTTTTTCCAGATCAAAGTATCAAGGGATACATTACATCAGCATTCTTAACAACTATTGAGATATTTCAACTCATTTACAACATCATTGCATAACATAAAGAACTCTGTCACTTCCTTTGGCGCACTTAATGGATTAATTAAACCTTCAGCTGCCTTCAAGGTGTTTGTGAAGCTAGGGAGGATTTCATCGGCCAGGAGAATTAATTTTCTGAACCAGGATCGGAATCTTTCCTTTTCTGCGGCTTGGTCTGCATGGAGTGTCTTCCACGTCTCCATTGTCTCGGCTTGCTGATTAAGTTGTTCGACCAAGTTTTGCACCACTGCAGCATTATCACTCCTAATGAGGGATATTTCATTCATTTTCTGTTCCAATTTCTGGGCCAACATATTCAGCTCACGTCTAGTCCCACCAGATTCAAGTTTCTGCATTTGCCTCTCTAGTGCGTCCTTTTCTTTAAGGACCTTCATCAACTGAGCCTCTCCAACATATATCTTCTTTTCATTCTCGATCATCCGTTGTTGAGCTTCCTCAATCGTACTTTTCAATCTTGTATTTTCTTCTTTCAGCTTTTTCACCTCGACAGTCCCCCTACTTCCTTTATACCTCTTCACCCTATCGGTCTCTGCTCGCAACATTGCACATTCGTTTCTCATTTGGTTCAAACTCCTCAGGCGTTCTTGTCTTCTTTCTTCTAGACTCTTCAATTTTTCCTTTTTTTCTTCGACTTGCCGTGCTAACTGTTCATCAATCGCACGCAGATCGTTGCCGAGCATTGGATCCTTCGGTCCAAAAGAAGGATTAGCCCCTTTTGCTCTATCCTTCAACCACTCTTGATATTCCTTAGTTGCAGCTACAATTCGCTTGCCCAGTTCACATTTCCCTTTACGTATCACTTGGTTCCACGCATTTCTTATTTTTTGACAAAGCGTCTTAGCTTCCGGATCATTATGATAAAAATGAACCAGCCGCGTAGCCTCTTCAGATGGAATGTCTTGCTTGTATGCAAACTGTTGATGAACAATCGATGGATTGTAGTTGATGCACCCTCGAGGGCTTATGAGAGGTACATTCAGGAATTCCCCGCAACAGTATATGATTTCCTCGCTTTCCCACCAAGCAAGCTTCCACCAGACTGTGTTTTCGTCTAACTGACCAAGGGATTGAGCCCAATCATCACGAGTCATTCTTGGGGACGACAGAGCAGAGCCTTCACGATTAAGGAAATCCCTAATCGGGTGGTGGATGGTGTCATATCGTTGACCCAATTGATACTTCCTCCCATGAACATGATTGAACACCCAAACTGTGAGGAGCTGTAAGCAACACTTTAATTTTCCTCCCTTTTCTAGTTGACAAAAACTCAATGTCAGGAATGTTTCTGCTAAAACTGCGGGCACCAAATTTACGCGATGATTTTCCACCATCCATAGGACACTCACGGCTGCCAAATCGATTACTCCCACGGCCGATGGAAATAACACCACTCCATATATGGCTAAAGCGAGGACCCTCTTAAAAGTCACCCAATCCCCTTTTTCAGCTAAGATCTCCAAACGCCTTTCCACATACTTTCTTGAAAGACCTTCAGTTTGTCCTCTCTGATGAAGTTGGACCTTACTAAGATCTTCCCCTAAAATTTGAGCCACGGTGCGCTTCGATGGTAAGTGTCTGGGATAGTAATAAACTGAGGTATCTTTTTCTACAGGTGCATTCATGAAGCTCCCATATTCCTCTAGAGTAGGTGTAATCTGGAACGTAGGGAAGGTGAAACACCTTAGTGAGCTATCCCAATACTGGGCCAAGGCAGAAAGTGCTTCTGGCTGGACTGGTATTCGGAGCAAGTCTAGAATATCCCCGTATTCCCTTCGAAAGTCTCGGATATGCTTTCCATTCAACTTCCCACTTAAAGTAACTAGACTTTCGACTGATTCAGCTTCCGCCTTGATTTTGAGCTTCACTCCCGTTGCAACTAGGCCAGTCTGCCTCGGATCTAGATATCGCCCATTGCCCAAAGGTTCCATTACCAATATTATGCCTACCAATCCGGTTAATCGTCCACTGTTTCAAAAATGTTCAAAACTCGTTAGCTGGTGTATCATTATTGTTAACTTGACAACTTGCCAAATCCTCAAGGAATTTATTATTCCATAGAGAATAGAGGCGTAAAGATCAATTTAAGAAGGAATAACTCCCTACATAATTGACACCAAGGTGTTCAGCAAGTTAATATAACGATCCACTAACAATCATACCATGATTTTGAATGTAATGTTCCGATATGGGAAATGATAGAAAATATTACACTCTTTCTTAAGGGGCCTATTGCCCCATGAAAGTAAAGAGGTGGCAATTAAATCGGGAGAAATATACCTTTCTACACGATTCGGTGCCTTAAAAGATTTAAATCCCTAGTCGAAACGCCACATTCGCATGTTGGGGGTGCAAAACCTATGGGTTTTATAATCATCCGAAATTTTGAACATACCCACTTTTATTGAAAATTCGTCATTTTGCGGAAATTTGTTTTAATGAAAATAGATTAGGTATGGTTTATTAGCTTATCTTATCTTCTTTCATAGTATGTTGTGAATATGTGAAGAGAATGAATGTATGCTGAATGAGCTCCCTTTTACGGGATTAAGGAATGCAATTATGGCCTTTTTGGGGTCGGAAACCCGCTAGGTAAGGGTTGGTTTAGCTAATGCATACTTTCCTCATAATCAATGTATGTCCGATTGTGCAATGGCATATCATTAATTATTCCAGTAAATAGCGACAATGTGTCACTTTCCCTATGGATATCATTGGATGCATGAATGTGATGTGTAAACAATTGAAGACACCCTCCTTTGTCCTAATATGGATGGATCTTAGGTTGGGAGTATTGGTTCATAGAAGTTCGGCTCTACCTATTTAGGAAGTATCTATGGCTTGATTATCAGTGCCAATTTTGGTGGATCTATAACCCCTAATCATTGGTCCCCAAATTGCCCTCACCGTGAGATGAGGATCTTATTATATGAACCCAACCTTGAGAGGAAAAGAGATCCTACACAGGTCCAATCCATATAACAAGGTACAATTTAGGCGAGGTCTTCATGA
Source organism: Erythrophleum ivorense (assembly GCA_026724425.1). NCBI lineage: Eukaryota > Viridiplantae > Streptophyta > Magnoliopsida > Fabales > Fabaceae > Erythrophleum > Erythrophleum ivorense. The sequence goes on from JAIUCV010001166.1 coordinate 131,528, forward strand.
TAACCTCAGGAAGCACAAGGCTTCACAGGGAAATCAATATAAACCTCTACTAACTTAGGAACACTCAGACCCGGGTATAGGGCCCATAACGTGTGTGAGAATTTTGTGTCCGTGACGTGTGTGAGGAGGGCATTTACCTCTTTATCCTATGAACTACCCTACCCTCATCTGGTAAGCAGATTGACAGAAATAGAAACCGAAACAGAATAAGAGATAGAAACATATACATACCAAAAACAAGAAGTAAGATATAACAACATGGTCATCTATCTTAAGGTTTCTTTCTCATGTTATCTATCCTACACATATTATGTACATAGATGAAAAATGTATAAAGCAAGTATGTAAAAGGTACGTTACCTACCATAATCATGTAAGGCACACCACAAACAAAAAGGGAGAATAGAAATAAAAGAAGGCCATAATATTTTGCACGGCTAACTTAATTTGGGCTTGACTCTCGAACATGTCCCCAGTGGAGTCGCCAAACTGTCACACCCGAAAATGCGACCGCGTAGCGCCTTTTTTTCAAAAGAAATTCGAAAAATTCGATTTTTTAAGATGTAATCGAAAACTGAAATTTAAATTGAAATAAGTGTAATAGGTAAGGGTTCAAGAGTCGCCACCAAAATTTTAATTTTTAAAAGGCAAAACTTTGGAAAAAGCCTTTATTTGGAAAATGGTCTACAAACCAGAAAATGGATCCGGGAGTCGATTGTGAGTGGGGAAGGTGTTAGGCACCCCACTACACCCGTTACTAAGAACGGTTACCCTAAGTTAGTCGTGCAAAAATAAAATGGCTTAAATTCTATTTCAACTCTCCCTAACAAACCACATGCAAAATAAGAATAAAATAAAAATAAAAATAGAAAAGGATGGAGATGATATTAAAATAAAACAGAAAGAAAATTAAGAATTAAAAGAAAAGAAATTAAAAGAAAACTATTTTATTTACATGAGCGGACTTGACCTAGGATGAGAGCCTAGGACCTACGTACCCTTCAGGAGGGATCAAAGTCCACGTAGTTCGATTGATAATTTAATTTAGGTTGATGTTTTGTTTTGTTTTTAATTTTTTGGTTTTTTTTTTTAGCTTATATTTGATTTTTAATTTTTGATTGGTTTTGTTTTTATTTTTGTTTGGTTTCCAATTCTTGGTTGATTTTGGTTTGTTGTTTTTTTTTATTGTTGTTATTTTGTTTGATTTTTGTTCGATTGTTTTTTTTTCTTGTTGTTTGGCTTTTATTTGATTTATTTATTTTTTTTTATGTTGTTTCTCCCTTTTCCATTTTTCTTTGAAAAGACAAAGAAAATGAATTATCTTTTTCCTTTTACAATAAAACAAGTTTTGAAACAGGTTGGTGAGTTTTAATTTGCTAAAGGAAAATTTAATTTCACTTTTCTTGCTTTTTCGATTTTTCTCTCTTTTTCTTATCATTTTTTTTCATCCGATTTTGTTTTTTGTTATTTTTTTTTCGTTTTCCTTTTTGTTTTCTTGATTTTTGATTCATTTTCCCCCTTTTTAGGTTGTTCTTCTTTTTTTTTTTTTAGTTTTGAATTGTCTTTTAATTTTTGATTTTTGTTTCCTTCTTGTTTTTTTATTTTTATTTTTGGTTCTATCTTATTCTCTTTCTTTTTCTTTTGTTTTTATTTTTTTGCCTTTTGTTTTTGTTTTATTTGTGTTGTGTTTTGTTCATATATATTTTGATTTTTCATACGTTATTTGTATTTTGTTCTGTTTTATTCTTTTCTCCTTTTTTATTATTTTGAAATCCTTAGAATGGGGCCATTGGAGCCCAAAAGCATTTTTTCCTTTGAATAGGGCCAGAAGCCCAAAAGCATTTTTTTGAAATCTTTAGAAAGGGGCCACTGGAGCCCAAAAGCGTTTTTTTTTTTGGAATACTTTGAATAGGGCCAGAAGCCCAAAAGCTTTTTTTTTGAAATCTTTGGAATGGGACCATTGGGGCCCAAAAGCCTTTTTTTTTGGAAAAACTTTGAATAGGGCCAGAAGCCCAAAAGCATTTTTTTTTTCTGAAATCTTTGGAATGGGGCCATTGGAGCCCAAAAGTGTTTTTTTTTATATAGGGCCAGAAGCCCAAAAGCGTTTTTTTTTTTTTTCTGAAATCTTTAGAAAGGGGCCACTGGAGCCCAAAAGCGTTTTTTTTTTATAGGGCCAGAAGCCCAAAAGCGTTGTTTTTTTTTTTTTTAATTTTTTTTTGACTTCTTTCAATTTCCTTTGCAATCTTTTGAATGGGACTATTGGAGCCCCAAAAAAAACTAGATCTATCCAAAGCCCAAAAGGCATCATGGAGGCTTATTGCCACACATGGCCTTTTGGTTGGTACCTATGGGCTTGAGGGGATACGGAACCCCACACGGCCATGCTAAGGAAATAAGAAACAAACGAATGAAATAGCCGAGATTTGTGAAGTGGGTGTTTAGTGTCCAGTGTTCAATATCACTATTAGGCAATGTTTACATAATCCGTACAAGCGAAATAGAAAATAAAAAAAAAAATGAAAGAAATAAGATTCATAAATAAATGAATAAATAAAAAGGGAAATAAGACAAAAATGAACAAACAAGGAAAATAAAAGAAAAATAAAATAAAAGCGTAGGTCATAATTTGATGTTGCAACATGTTGCCTTTTCCCATCGAGGTCCACACAGTCAGCCTCTGGGTTAGCATGACCAGGCTCCCCATTTCGCTCCATCAACGCGTTCGTATTACCAGGGTGGTTAGCACAATCCACAAAATATAATGAAAGCAAAGAATAGGAAAATAACAAACATCGCCAGAACAGAAATCGGTCAAAGGTAGCATCCAATCAATCATTGCATCATTTCTCTGGTCACTATATTAAAATCCTACCATAAGAATTAACAAATTTCCCAGCACCAACATGAATCAACAACCATGTTTACCTATGGACTAAATTTTGATAATCAGCCCGAACCTACACACAATTGAAAACCAATCCAGAGTTCCAGATTTCAATCTCAACTATCTCAAATAGATAATCTAGGGGATTCAGCTCACAGAGCATATCACCATTTTTCGTTAAGACATAAGGGAATGCAAAGACAGGGAGATAAACCAGACCAGGTGAGGGAGAACAGACAAACTAGGAATCTAAGTAATCGAAATCCAGTTAACCACGGACTCATAGCATATTCAAGACCCAGGATATTCAGAACGAATCAGCACTCAACATTCATTGAATCAGGTAATATTCAGGACACAGAAGTTCTTGATTTCAGCACGCACGAATCAAAATTCACACAGGAAACGTACCTCGGACCCTTGCCAGGCTTCTTCGATGAAATTCTTCTGCGCCAAGGCCCGACTCACACACGGAGGCGATTTGATTATCTGGTTCAGGGCTTCGACCCTTTCCTTCCTCAAATCTCCTCTGAAAGATCGACCCCTTCGCCTCTCCGACTCCCTCGCTCGATTTCTTTCTCGGCTTCCCTTTTCCCGAAACCAAAAAAAACTCAGCCCTCCGAAAAAACCCTAAGAATTCCTCCGAAGAAAATCCCCCCTTCCGAAAAAAAAAAAAATCCTCCTTCACTCGCTCCCCCTTTTCGCTTTTATAAGCGATTTCAGGTGGTCCCGACCCCATCTCCGTACCCCCTCTGCTCCACTATCCTGGCGCACGCACATCCCTCGTACAACTCCATCTGAAACACCTGCGGGAGCCAGAGCAGAGGGAAGGACCATCGGGGAGAGCCATAGTGCTTCCCCGTCCTCTGCCCCCTCACCTCTCTGCGTCTTCTATTTTCTGTGCGTGTGTGTGTTCGAGTGAGCGCCTCTGTGTGGTCCCCCTCCTTCAGAAGCATGCCTGGGAGAAAAAGAAGCGGGTAGGGTTGCATTTGATGCGGGTTGGGCACCGGGTAGGATTTCTATTTCGGGTTCTGATTTTTTTTCAGATCAATTCCAGCTTTTGGGTATATGGGCTAGGTGAGTGGGCCAATGGTTCTGGGTTAAAAGTTTTTTTTTTTTTTTTGTAGTTTTAAGGATGCTAGACTTTTCCTTGGACTTCCTTATTTGGGCTTTCTTGAATTAAGCTCTCAAAATTGTAATTAATTTTTGTTTTAGGCTTCTCCTTTTATTATTTTGATATTTCTTGTAGTTTTTTTTTGAAATTTTTTTTTAATTACTATTCTTTAAATTTTTTTTTTAATTTTCATTTGCTTTTAACCTCTCTATTTTCAGTTTATTTTAATTCAATTTTTCTTTCCCTTTTTTTTTTTCTTCTTTTTTTTTTCAAAATGGGCCTATTCTCTTTTAGTTTTCTCTTTCTTCTTTTTATTTTATTTTATTTTATTTTATTTTGGATTTTTGTTACTCTCTCCCTTTGGCATTTATTCTCTTTTGTTTGTTTGTTTTTTATTATTATTATTATTTTTTTTTAATTTTATTTTTGAGTCCTTTCTTTTTATTATTATTATATTTTTTTAGCTTATTAAACTAAGAGGATTTTTGTTTTGGATTTTTCGTTTTCATTTTTTATTATTTTAACTTTATAATTATTTTTGAGATATACCCGGACAAAATACGGTGTTTACACCCAAATTTTGAAATTTTGTTTTGGAGATTTTAATTTAGAAATTGCAAATATTATTTGAAAGAATTTTGAATTTAAATAAAATTCTTCTCTAAGTGGCAAGCTCTTGTTAATTCCCATTATATTTTATTTTGTAATTTTTATTTTTAATCTTAATCTCCTTACATGGCACTACATGGCCTTTTTTTAGGCATTCTTAGATTTTAGTTTATTTTTTTGGGCTTAGGTTATATTGCATGCCACATGAATATATTTTGGACATAATCTACACTAATGGGTGAAAAGGACTAGGTCATCTGCAAAAAAGAAATGGGATTTTTTTCGCACAAAAGCCAACAACCTTCCGTATTTCGATCCGACAAGTCTCCCTTCTTTTTTGGGGGAGCAAAAACAAGTAATAAAAGAAAGATAAGATATGGATTAAAAAAAAAAATATTTGGCCAGAAGCCAAGGGTTCGGAACACTGAGGTACCGCTGTTCACTTTTCTCTTGGTGACTAAGCAACAAAACCTACCCAATCCTAATCCTAGGCAGCGCCTTCGTCCCTTTCTTTCGTCTTCGTCTTCGACTGCTGATTCCAAACCAACTTATGATTCCGGGCCTCCCTCTGATTCTGATTCCTTTTTAGGCCATGAAAGTACAATTAATGAAATCCTGTGGTGGAGATTAAATATTGGACTCCAAGAGTCATTTAATGGCTAAGACTTTGGAAGATATTTTTGAAGATCATTAAGGGTATGGGCAAACCACTCCATGAAAAAATCAAGGGAATTGTTCTTTTTCTTTTTATCTTTTATCCTATTGATCCATTTGAAATTTAATGGCTAGGATTTCTCTAAAACTCTCTACCCACTCTTCTAGCCATTGGATTAAGCTTTTTTCCTCCTCTCTTCTCTAGCCACCCCTCTTCCTTTCTCCCTTCTTCTCTTTGGATGTAAGAAGCTCTCTCTCTCTCCCTTCTCCACCTCTCTCATGGCTACACACACACATACACTCCATTTTCTCCTCTATCATTTCCCACTCTAATAAGAGCTTAATTAAATATTGTGGCTAGCTAGGATGAAGGCCTTAGATTGAAGCTTGAATCCATGAAGATTAGCAAAATATTGGGCTAAGATTTCTACATCTATTTTTTCTCTCTTTCTACACTATTTCTTGTTCATGTATTTGCTTGGTTGAGCTTGTAATGAATTAGGATTGGTGTTATTTGTAATTGATGGCTAGTCAGGCATTAATTAGGAGAGTATTTGATGATTAATGGATTGATTTAAGTGCTGGATTTTTCATTTTTCTCCAATTTTTCATGTATGAAATCAAGGTATTTGATAAAATGCATGTTAGAAAATTGTATGCTTAATGTTTGAATTGAGGTTTTCTTGAAGTTTAATTGGTTAATTAAATATCCTAAGGTGAAAATTTAGAAGCTAATTTGATTGATTAATCACTCAATTTAAGTTTTCAAAGATCTTAATCATAAAAATTAGTAATTTAATGTGGAGTTGAAGTCTCAATTCAATATCAAATTATTAATATCTTAAATCTTGTGTGGTAACTCAAGATAAATCGTCATGAACATATGTAGGAACTCTTAAACCAGAACCATTAATAATTGAATTAAGATAAGGATAGTGGATGCCAAGGAATAAATCCAAAGCTAGTCACATATCCATTAGTTGCTTCTTAATTCATACAATTTAGTTAGTAGTTAGGAACTTTATTTCAATCTAATTTTAGTTAGTTTAATTAAATCAAAATCCCCCTTCAATTAGGTAGCTTTTAGGTCTCTTTTACACTTAGAAGGCTTAATCAAATATTGAAATCTATTTCCAAGGGAAACGATCTAGATTGCACCCTATATTATAAATCTTACTCAACTTAGTTTATTTGAAGTTGCTCGACACAACCATTAGAGCTTAAGAGGAAAATTCAAATATCCAAAGGAGGCTAGGGTTTCTTCATCATATCTCCACTATTTCTCACCTTTAAAAGAAGATTTAGCCAAGGTAACCTATATGAAACTTGTTCCTCTCATTTTTCACTACAATTTGGTTTAAATAGTTTCTCATTTAGTGAATTTTTCTTCATCACCCAAATCTGAAACATGCTTTTTGGTGGTTTTTAGTTGATTTTTGGAGGTTGAGGTTAGAAAGATTATTAGGTAAGTACCTTCTCCTCATTTTGATGTATTTTCTATTGAATATTGGCCCCAATAGTTGACTTTTATTGTGGGTTTTGATTTTGCATGAAAATATCAATATTTAGAGTAGCATATTATGGTTTCTAGTGTGGGGAAGATCAAATTCGAATTTAAAGTCTCTTGGTGGTTGGGTAAGGATTTTTTAGGTAGCTTTTAATGATTGGATCTTATAGTGTCTGATTTATGTTGTAATTAGCATCAAAGAATATGCTTTGATTTGACCTAGGACCACTAAAGTGTGGGGAATTCATCTTTGGCTTAAGAAACTTGACTTAACTAAGTGAGGTAGTTGGGGTTTAATTTAATTCCTTGCATATGTGATTGTTAATCTAATAATTGTTGCATAATATATCTTTGCTTTACTAAATGATCAATTGGCTACTTGATTGTTATGTTTGGACCTTAAGTGAGTCCATGGTGGAGCTATGGTATAATTGCCACCCCTGCATTGTGCTTCAATCAGGCACCGAGTTATGATTAGACTCATGAATGCACTGAACCCACGTTGTGCTCAATAGGAAGTTAGCATTGTGGATAGGCCTTTCCCTATGTTATTGGCCATTAACATGATGAATGTGATTGCTATTATAGGATAGTAGTCACTGGAAGTCAAATTAGTTTATTTATTAATTATGATGATGTCTTTGATAATTATGTTTAATATGCATTTATGTTGATTAAATTGTACATATGTATGGAATTATCCTTCGATTACTGAGATTCATATCTCATGCCGTTTTATTGGTTAACAATTTCAGGTGAAGGTTTTTCGGCTAAGGAAAAGGGGAAACAAGTAGATGAGCACTCTTCATTTGGAAGTCATGTGTAGGCTCTATACATTTGAGCCATTTTCTTTTAGAGTAGATGCTATCATTTTTGTATGGCACCATGATGTAATTTTCTTGCCAAGTGTAGGTTTTGATGTTCTGTAACTAAGATTAATTTCCTTAGGAAGATAGAGCATGAAGCACTTGAAATTTGATGTATATACTTAATTATTATTTGATATGGATTCTTGCTAATGATGACCTTTTCTTTGAGATTATAATTATGCTTTGCAATGAATGATCAATTTGAATATTGTTATCTAGAATTTTGGTTAGAATTACCCATTTGACTGATGTTATTAATGGCCTTGGGTACCCATTACTGTCATAATTTGTATATATGCTAATATGTGGTGGTAATCTTGATGTGAATCCCCCTAAGTCCTTAAACAATGAGGATTACTAAATTGTGGTATTTAGGAGTTAGAAGGTCCATAAAACCATGTATGTTAGCTAGGGAGGTCTTATAATTCATCTAGAATTAGTGGTATATGGCTAGGAAATGAGAAAGTGATAAAATAGGATCAGAGGAGGATGGAGTTATGGCCAAGAGTCATCTAAAGGCAAGGAGCACCATAGCACAACATGAGAATTTTAGGTCCAAAGGCCACCTAAGAGCAATCTCACCATGGTGCATGAGGAGCTCACCATGGTGAGCATCAAGTGCAATGGTTGGGAGAGTTCCAAGAAGCTCTCTCGTCATGACACCACATAGGCTCACCGTGGTGAGACTCGGGGGAATTTTTCCCTAGGAGTTCCAAAAAGACACCTCACCATAACGTGAAAGGTTCAAGTTACAACAAGGATTCGGTTTTTTACAACAGTAAGTTCTTAAGAGCAGCTTCACCGCGATGTGAATGTGAAATGTCCGATTTTCGTAAAAATGATGGAAATGAATACATTTCAAAAGTAAGTCCTCTTAAATGAATTGGTTAAGGTCCAAAAAGATCAGAATAATGATTTAGACATTAAGTAATGAATATAGGAGGCCAGAGATGCCCTGAAACAAAAGCTAAAATAACTACATAAAATTTAACGAAATAGTTACATAACATAACGATATTTTTGTAATTTCAAGAAATTTTTAGCATACTCATAGAAGGGCTTTTTAAATGGAAAATTTGAGCTCTCTGAGGTTCTCAGAGGCCTTGAAAATCATGGGAAGCCCCATAACAGTTAAAACCCTTCCGGTATACGTTTTATAATGCCAGTTAACCTGAACTTTGACCCTTTCATTTGAGAAGGTTGCAATTCCAAATTGAGTGATTCCAAAGGCATTTTATAAGATTGAGAATCTAAATTTTATGATAGAAAAGATGATTCTCAAAAAGGAGCTAAAACGAACTAAAAACAAAAATGCTAATTTTACGGGACATAAATGAAATTTTCTTGAAACAACTTCTAAACCTTCCCTTTATATATATGGTGTGCCCCACTCTTCTCCTCATTTGGCTAGCTTTATTTCTACCCTAAAATAAAAGTGAGACCTAGGGAGAGAGGTGCACAAGAGAAGGGAAGAGGAAGAGCAAAAACAAGGCAAGAAAGTTATGTTTTCCATGGAATTTCCTAGTCTTCTTTTTAGCAAACTTGCTCTCCTCCTTTTCCTCTTTTCATGGATTTATTCATGTATTTGGGGCTATTTTGAGGTCAAACCAGGGGGGAATTTTGAGTTTAAGGAGAAGAATCTAAGCAAAAGGAAGAGCATCCAAGAAAGGCTAGGAAACTAAGGTAAAAGGCTAGTCTCCATGCTTCTTCTTCTTTGTTCTTGTAAGAGTGTGTTTTGTCCCATATATGGACAGCTAAGAGGAGTTGAATTTTGAACCAAATCAAGGATGAATCTTAAGAAAATGAATGAGGAGAATAAGAATATGTAAAGGAAACAAAGAAAGAACCATGAATTTGTAAGATAGAAATGCTAGGATCTTATTTGCACCTTGTTTTGTAAGATGAGTTCTAGCCATAAATTAAGATGTTTAATAGTTCATATGAATTTCTAAGACATCAAGAGAGCCTCCCACATGCTTCTCCCATCAAAGAAACCAAAATAACTCCTTTGGTGTTCTTAAGAATCATAGCCTCAGCCTAGGGTGGAAGAAGCACCATAGGATAGTTTTAAATTCTTTGAAGCTTGGTTTTGCATCATATATGATGGGAAAGTATGAGAGGAAGCCTTGGAAAAATTTAGGAAGCCTAGGAAGTGCGATAGTACCATAGGTTTCATATTGTGATTTAAAGAAGCAACATGTAGTTAAGCTCCTCAAATAGATTGTGTGATGGCTCCAAGAGGCTTAAATGGAGTCAAGAATCATAAATGGATGGAAAGAATAGAGCCATGATCATAAATTATGGGTATTGCTTCATTAGGTGCATTATGAAACTGTAAATGAGCCATAGGAATAACCTACCTTCTAAAATGAATGTGTAGCTTTAGAAATTATTCCAAGAGTGTAATTAGCTTCCATATGATGCGTCTAGGTCAAAGGAATCAAGTTCCACCTTCTTGTGAGTGCTTGGCTGAGGGAGAGGAACCATTTTCAAGGAGAAAAGTGTGTCATTGTGCACCAAGGTAGCTCTTGTTTTCGTCCTCTCATGCATGAGTGGGTGTTTATCTTGTCTTTGAATATGTGTGTGTATGTTTTAAGCCATAAAAGATGTTTTAACATATATCTATATGCCATGGTACCATGATACTTTGTTATGCACTTGAATGATGTTTTATGAACATGTCTTGCTTTGCTTGAGTGTGGTGAGGCCAAAAGTCCCTTAGCTAGAGTGAGGATAAGCCAAAAACCCTTAAGAATAGGTGAGACAAAGCCAAAAGTCTCTAAGAGTGAGGCTTATTCAAAAGTCCCTTAAGAGAATGGGTGAGGCAAGTCCAAAATCCCAAAAAAAATGGATAAGGCTAAACCATCTGCTTGGCAAGCCTATGTAAATTTTATATGACTTCTTGGATGCAAGAAATATTCCATGAATGATTTTGCAATCTATGATATCCATGCATGCATTTTTTTAACTTAAATTTGCATCCTTTAAGTATGGTTGAAAGGGAGAAGAGCTATTGGGATTCTTAGAATCTCATTCCTTCCTCCCCATTGTCTAACATGTCTAGGTGGACCAAGTGAGTTAAGGAATGGAAGCTACCAAGCTTAAAGGAGAAAGATTGACAAGAAAGTGTACTATTTTATTCACTTTGTAACCATTTTGATGGCATATTATGTAATCCTATGATGAATATATTGTATAACCATTTGACCATCTGTAAATACATGGATATTTGATATATATATATATATATATGAGAATTGATGTCATATGAATGATATAGCAACTTTGTGACATTGAATGGCAAGGAAAGGCTGGTGTGTTCTTGTGTATACCTTGGAGTGGGAGAGTGAGTTTGTGAAATCTGGGTTTGTGAACTTTTGAGACATGTTTAATAAACCATTTTGATGCTTTCCCACATGATCAAGTGGCCATGACAGCCTTGGAAGCAAATTTGGACCTTTTGTGACCCTTTAAGAAACATAAATGGACCAATTTACACTCCTATGGCACAATCTAACCAAATGAATGAATTTCCTCATAAAATTTGGTATGCATATAGATCTCATCTAGAGTTTTTTGGAAAGATAAATATCAGATTCTTTGGAGTTTTGTGGACATAATTATGAATTTTCAAAATTGCCAAATTTTTACTAGTCTAGTATGCTTACTATTCACATGGTCAATTTTTTATCCTATGTTATTTGAGGGCCAAATGGTTTCCAATGCTCATAAAATTTTATGGGAATAAACTAAACATGATAAGATTTCTATGACCACTGAGATCATCCCAATTGGATGTCTGAGCAAGGAGATATGAAATTTTGAAGTTCTATGTCAGTACTAGTAGTGCTAGTTGAGTCTATGTATTGTTCCATCAATTCGTAGTAGCTAGACATTCCTATTTTGGTCTAGGATTATTTTTAGCATAAATTAAACATTTGTATCTTTCCATAATGGTATAGTTTTCTTGATTTTGATTTTTCTAGTATTAGTTATAATTTTCCAAAATTTATGATAGAAACCCAGCATCCCAATCCGAGGCTGAACATATGATTTTTATGTATATATTTCATGAGCTCAAGTTTTTGGCCACATTTTAAGATAGTTTTGAGTTGTATGTATGTATTTAAATAGGATAATGAGATGGATGAGTCCATATGATCGATAGGACATGGAATGAAATTTTTATCTGCGACGTAATACAAAAGTAATCTAATATTTTAAATAGAGTTTTCTTGAGAAACTTGTGATATCAATGGAAGGAAGCTAAGATATGAATAAGGCAAGCTAGTCAAATATGGTGTTATAGAATGGGCAAGGCCATGGCGAGAAATAGGTATTTTAGTTTTTGAACTCCAATGGCCAGTCAAGTCATGGTGCATGTATACTAAGTCACGGCAAAAATTCAAAAAAATTTAGTTTGTAGGTTCCAATAGCTAGCTCAATAGCAGCAAAGATGTCTGAGTTGATTAGCAATTAGGATTATTACATTTGGTATCAAAGCCATGGTTCAAGAGATTATGCTATATTTGTGAGCTTTGTGGATAGAAAATTTGGCAATTCAATGCGTGCATGCTAGGAATAGGAACCTTGTGGTCTGGTGATGCTCCTTATATCTGTATATACATGCCATGGATAGAGTTATGTTTGGATCATCACTTAGGGTTGTAGCTTAATGGAAAGTCTTTAGTTGTGCTTATGGCACTATAGGATACTATGGCTGTACGTAGGGAAACTGCTAAAATGTTGAAAGAGATGCAAGAAGCCATAGTCGCAATGGCCAACCGTATAAGAGAACAAGGTGAGGCCCATGAGTCTATTATGAGGGCAATGACTGACTGACTTCAAGAGCTAGCTGAGACCCATGTAGCTACTGTTCAAGTGCTACAACAATTACATGAAACCATGAACAAATAGAATTAGGAGATGCTAGTTGAAAATCAGGTTGGTGCTGGTGACAACCTTGGTGCGGGGCATTAAGGGAAAAATGATGACATCTCAGTTATGTTGGCCAAGTTCTAAAAGGCTAATCCTCCATTGTTTATGAGGGACTTGGACACTAAGAAAGCTGAGAGATGGCTAATGCAACTAGAGAAGATTTTTAAAGTTATGACATGCACCACAGAGCAAAAAGCTAGGTTAGCCATTTAAAGTTGGAAGGTGAGATGAAACATTAGTGGCAGAGTGCCTCTAGGTTGTTAACTTTGAGGGGGATACCCTTGACTTAGGAGAGTTTCCAAACCACCTTTGAGAGTAAGTACTTCTCACCATTAGTAAGGGCTAATAAGGAAGTTGAGTTTAACTTCCTTTAGCAAGGTGAGATGAATGTGGATTAGTATGCAATCAAATTTATCCACCTATCCCATTTCTCCTTATACTTGAAATGGTTTGATGATGAAGCATAAAAGGGCGACAAGTTTGAGAGAAGCCTTAAACCTGAGTTAAAAGATAAGATTGCACCTCTCTAGATCCATAACTTTGATGAATTGTAAAAGAAGTGTAGAGTGACTGAAAAGGACTTAATGGAGAGTAATGATAAAAGGAAGAAAATAATAGAGGGCAAGCATGACCAAGAGATGGAGCCCTTTAAGGGCATAAATAAGAAGGGAACTAGTAGTGGTAGTGGCTCTTTAGGTAGGAGGCTACCCCTAAGAAGTACTCTCTAAAGGAAGAATATGGGACTCCCAAGGAGTTCAATAAGTGTCCCATCAGTATGTGGTAAGTATGAGAAGAATTATGTAAGTGGACCATGCCCTATGTGCTATAATTGTGGAAAGCCCAGACACTATGCATGAACTTGCACTATATCATTAAAGTCAGCTTCATCTATCAAACCACCTGCACAAGGATAAGTGTTTGTACTTACGCAGCAAGAGGCTAGTAGGTCCCTTAATCTAATCCGAGGTACTATTCTTGTTCATAATCATGTTATAAATGCATTGTTTGACTCAAGTGTGATCCATTCATTCATCTCATATGATTGTGTTAAGCATCTTGGTCTTAAAACTAGCTTGTTACCATTTGAATTGTCTATGTCTACCATTACTGGATATTCTATGATTACATCTAATGTATGCCTAAGTTGTGTTGCACAATTGGATAGTCGTTGTACTACCCTCGACCTAATTTGCATTCCTTTGCATGGTTTTGATGTGATCATTAGTATGAACTAATTGTCAACTAATAATGTGATACTTGATTATAACTGTAAGACTATTTTCTTACCTGAATCTTGTCTTGTGACTAAGCTTACTTATGTGTCAGCTGCCCAAGCTGGGATGTACCTTAGGCATGGTTACCAAGGATTTCTAATATTCTTTTCCTTGCATGTTGAGGTTGATGATAGGTTGGAGGATATACTTATGATTAGGGAATTTCTGAAAGTTTTTCCTAAAGAGATTAGTGGTCTACTCACAGAGAGAGAGTTAGAGTTTTCCACTGAATTAGTTCCTACTACAGGACCAATCTTGAAGGCTCTATATAGGATGGCGCCTACTAAGCTTGTTGAGTTGAAAAGTTAAATAGAGGAGTTGTTTGAAAAGAGGTTCATTAGGCTAAGTGTGTCTCCATAGGGAGCACCAGTATTATTTATTAAGAAAAAAGATGATAGCCTTAGACTTTGCATTGACTATAGGCAATTGAGCTAACTAACTATAAAAAATAACTACCTTTTGCCTATAATCGATGATTTGCTTGACCAATTAGCAAAAATATCAATGTTTTCAAAGATTGATTTTAGGTCTAGGTACCATCAGCTTAGAGTGAAAGTGGAGGACATACCTAAAACTGCTTTTAGGACCCAGTATGACCATTATGAGTTCCTAGTCATGCCATTTGGGTTAACCAATACCCTTGCCATTTTTCTGGACTACATGGATAGGATTTTTAGACCATACTTTGACTGATTTGTAGTAGTATTCATTGATGATATTTGTGTTAATTTCAAGAGTAGTGAGGAACATGAGGAGCACCTTAGGATAGTTCTTTAGACCTTGAAAGAGCATTAGTTATATGTCAAACTTAGCAAGTGTGAGTTTTGGTTGCGAAAGGTGAAGTTCTTAGGCCATGTGATTTTGGAACAAAAGGTTACGATAGATCTTAGTAAGGTAGAAGCGATACAGAATTGGGAGAGACCTAAAACTATGACCAAAATCCATAGTATCTTAGGTCTAGCTAGCTACTATAGGAGGTTCATTAAAGGGTTTTCATAATTAGCCATGCCCTTAACCAAGTTGACTATGAAGGATCAATAGTTTGTGTGGGATACCAAGTGTGAGATTGCCTTTCAAAAACTTAAGGATAGGTTGACCACTGCACCTATATTAGTGATATCTGACCTTAAGAAAACCTTTACCGTTTATAGTAATCCTTCTAAGAAGGGTTTATGTTGTGTTTTGATGCAAAAAGGTAGCGTAATAACTTATGCTTCCAGGCAACTTAGACCTCATGAAGAAAATTACCTCACCCATGACTTAGAGCTAGCGGCTGTGGTTTTTGCCTTTAAGAATTATAGGCACTATCTTTATGGTGCACAATTTAAGATGTATAATGACCATAAAAGTTTGAAGTATTTATTTGAGCAAAAAGAGTTAAATATGAGGCAAAGAAGGTGGATAGAGTATCTTAAAGATTATGACTTCTCCTTAAAGTATCATCTAGGAAAGGCAAACATTATTGTCGATGCCTTAAGTAGAAAATCTATTCATGTGGCAATGATGATACTTAGGGAGAAAAATTTGATTGAGGAATTGAGAGATTTGAATTTGTCCATGACCATGCACCCCTAGTAGCCTTCTTTTGGGTAAGTTGAGGATAGAAAGCATTTTAGGAAGAGAATTAAAGAGGCCCAAGAGCTAGATGAGCATTTGGGCAAGATTAGAGAGCAATTGAGGAATGGAGAAGTCTAAGACTTTGTGTGACACCATAATTTCTTAGCTCATTTCATACTATTCTCATGCCTTGAACCATTCATCTCATATAGGAGGCAAGAAAAAGCAATTAAAAATAATGAATATTTTATCATTGCATAGTATATAAATTTCTCATTCGGTGTCCCGTGGACCATGTGAGCTCATGTATTATATTCTCATATTTAATTACATAGATACAACTCATTTCCATGACCAAAAGTTGCCTAGAACTTATGCAAGGCAAGGGAATACATAAAATTTCATGATGTAGCCTCAGCTAGAAATTCGCACTTTCTATCACAAATTTGGAAAATTATAAATAATTCTAGAAAAATTGAAATCAAGTATACTTTATCATTCTGGAAAGCTACAGATATCTACTTTATACTAAAAGTATTTCCAAGCTATGAGACATAACAAAGAAGATATTTGACATATGAAAAGGTACAGAGATCCGACTGGCTACTGGTACTGATATAACTTTTTGCTATAAACTTCAAAAATATCCAATTAATTCCAAAAAACTCCAATCCATACAAATGATACCAATATAGAAATCTACGGATGTTAACTATAGGGAAAAAATAACTTCATACCAGTTTAGTTATTTTCAAAACTTGAAAACTAATCAAACAATAACCTAGGTCAGTCTAGACTCCTAATACTGGATAGAAACTTCAAAAATTTATATTTCCCTCTCTAGACATCCAAATGAGGTGCTTCTAGTTGGTACAAGTCATTGGAAAGGTTTAGTTTATCTTGTAGAATTTTGTGGCAATTGGACATCATTTACCTCTTGAGTGGCAGAATTTAATTTTGGACCAGTGTGAGCAGTACCCTAAACCAAAATCAAAAAATATTCCAACTTTGAAAATTCATCAAATATTCCATAGACTTCCAAAAATTCTGAACTTTAGCTTCCTAAAAAGGTCTCAACAAGCTCTAAATGCATACCAAATATCAGATCAAGAAGAGCTCATTTAGACAAAAAGTAGTATAAGTTTCCAATATGGTCAATTTTGCTCCATATTAGATACCAAATATATCCAAATGATTTCCTTTAATGTTTGGCACCTCTTGGGTAAGTTTAAAAATATGAATATGGCTTGTATGAATTGCCCAAGTGGTTCTAAATTTCATGCATCTCAATTTGGCCATTCCACTTCCACTTATACACTAATGCATTAAGCCTTCAAGAAGCTAAATTTACCATTACATGCTCAATTTATATTCTAGTATTCACATAACATAATTTTTCATTTATACATAACATATTAATATAATTACACATGCTCAGGAGGTCATAGGTTATATACAATAATAGGTTACAACATTTGTCATTTATATGGCCTTAAAGAAGCAAATTTCATGTACTTCAATGTTATAATTTCATCTCCCAAGGTGTAGGCTCTCATTACCTTGTCTACTTGGTCCACCTAGCATGTTAGAACATTGGGGAGGAGGAAATGAGATTCAAAGAATCTCAATAACTCATCTCCCTTTCAATCACACATAAAAGATGCAAAATAAGTCTTACAAATACATGCATGGGCATATTGACATGTGTTCATTCAAGAGACATTTTAAATATTTGAGCAAGTCATACATAGCATATATAGGTTTGCCAAATAAGTGGATTAGCCTCACCCATTCACTTGTGGATTTTAGGCTTACCTCACCCATTTCTTTCAAAGGTTTTTGACTCAACCTTACTCTTAGGAGTCAACTTCACTTTTGGGAGACTCTTTACTTTGTCTTAACTAACTTTAAAGGTTCTTGGCTCATCCTCACCATGGCTAAGGGTTCTTGGCTTCTCCACACTCAAGCAAACCCAAGCAAACAATATAAATATCATTTAGAAACATAATACATCATCATGGTACCATAGAGTAAGAGTTCATGTTAGAACATTTCTCATGGCTTAAATTACACATACATACATTTAAAGACAAGCTAAGCATATATTCATGTATGAGAGAAAGAGGAGTGAGCTACTTGGATGCAACCATACACTTTTCTCCTTGAATTTACTCTCCCTTCCTTGGCCTCACACACACAAAGGTGTAGGAATGATTTCTCTTGGCCTAAACATAATTTATGGAAGCCAATTAAGTTCATGGAATTAATTTTAAGGCCACACATCTTCCTTAAACACTAACTTGATCTATAAACCCCTTTATGGTTCCAATGAAGCAACACCCATCAAATAAATTCTAGGCTCCATTCTTTCCTTTCATACATGATTCTTAACTCCTTTTAAGCCTCTTGGAGTCATCACACAATTGAAACAAAGACCCTAACTACATGTTGTTTCTTTAAGTCATATTATGGAACATTAAGCACTAACCCATTCTCTAGGCTTCCTAAATTTTTCATAAGGCTTCTCCTCATTTTCATTCATCATATATGACTCAAAAATGGGCTTGAAAAAATTTAAACTCTCCCTAGGTATTCTAACCCTTCTTGGCCGAGACAATGAAACATAATGGCCTTTATGGACTTTGCTTTGTTTTCTTGGTGGAGGACACATATGGGGAGAATTCTAGGGATCTTAGGAGCTCATTTAAACTTTTATTTATGCATAAAAATTAAGATATCAAGTCAGATTTTACAAGGAGCACATAAAACCCTAGAATTTCTATCTTGAATTTCCATGGTTATTTGTTAATTCTCTTTGCATATTCTTATTCTCCACACTCTTTTTCCTAAGAGTCACCCTTGGTTCTATCCAAAATCCAATCCCTCCCATGGTTTCTTGAGTGTGGCGAACCATAGAGAGAAGAGGAGCAAGGGGTAGCAATCCTGGAAGGAGAAATTACCTTGTTTTTCCTTGTTTTCTCACTTGAATCTTCCCTTCTTTGGCCTCCTCTCTTCAAATCCGAATTGCTTCCTCAATTTCTCCCTTAAAATAGATCGATATACTTTAATATAATCATAAGAAAGAAAGGGAAATGGAAGAGAAGAGGTTTGGAAATGAAAGAACATGAAAAACTATCAAAAATTCATACCTTTAGCCTTTGATTTCTCCTCCTCTTTGTCTTCCTCTTGTGCGCCACTCTCCTAGGGTTTTTTCTCTAGTTTATGGCAGAAACATATGAAGCCAAATGAGTGGGAGAGTGGGGCACCATCTATTTATAGGAGGGAGGAATAAAGACTTTTCAAAAATTTCTATTTTACCCTTCATTCTTGGCTTTTTTTTAATTCATTTTAACTCCTTTTTTAGAATTGTCTTTTCCATTGTAAAATTTAGGTTCCCAATTTAGTAAAATGCCTTTGGAATCACTCTAATCAGAGCTAAAACCTTCTTGAATGAATTCATCAAAGTTTAGGTACACTGACGTTAGAAAACATCTACCGGAAGGGTTTTAACTGTCCTGGGGCTTCCCATGGTTTTCAGGGCCTCTAAGAATCCCAAAAAACTCAACTTTCATTTAAAAAGTCTCCTGTGTGAATTCCAAAATTTTCTCAACATTACAATAATGCCATTACGTTTCGTAAGTTTTTTGTTAAATTTTGTTTCTTCATTTTAGCTCCTTTTTTCTTTCCGTCTGAGTCTATGATTCTCATTTTTAGGAGCTTAGAATGTTACTAAAATTTTTTGGGACCTTAATTAATTCATTTTGGGGGACTTGTTTTGAAAATATACCCGTTTTCATCGTTTAACGAAAACCAGACATTACACTTTGACTTGTCATATATGGTCTAGGGAGGTATTAGGGTAAAGTGTGTGTAATACCATAACTCATAAGCCTCAAATTACAACATTCAAGGCAAACCATACACAATTACATGTCTTTAGTAACCCTTGTAATATTCCACATCGGGTAGGAAGACCCTGGGAATGGCCCATATAAGTGGGAGCGAAGCTCTCCCCACCAGCGAGGCCTTTTGAGGGAGGATCCCTGAATGGCGGATCTCCTCAAGAACAAAACACCACCAGGCAGTGTGTCGGGTGCCGCAACAGGGACAATATTGCTGGGGGGCTCTGTGTGGTGTTGGTATTAGAGTTGGCTTGTCCGCATCTGCAACCTGAGGATAGGTTGGCCCCAAGAGGAGTGGAATGTAATATCCCACATCGGGTAAGAAGACCTTAGGAATGGCCCATATAAGTGGGAGTGAAGCTCTCTCCACTAGCGAGGCCTTTTGAGGGAGGATCCCTGAATGGCAGATCTCCTCAAGAACAAAACCCCACCATGCAGTGTGTCGGGTGCTGCAATGGGGACAATATTGCTGGGGGCTCTGTGTGGTGTTGGTATCAGAGCTGGCCTATTCGCATGTGCAATCCGAAGACAGGTTGGCCCCAAGAGGGGTAGAATATAATATCCCACATCGGGTAGGAAGACCTTGGGAATGGCCCATATAAGTGGGAGCAAAGTTCTCCCCACCAGCGAGGCCTTTTGAGGGAGGATCCCTGAATGGCGGATCTCCTCAAAAATAAAACCCCACCAGGCAGTGTGTTGGGTGCCGCAATGGGGACAATATTGCTAGGGGCTCTGTGTGGTGTAAAGCGCGCCGTCAAGGTGGAGGGCCCAGCTAGTATTATCCCAGCCCAGGGTACTCTCATTTCCCCCACCAGGTTTTGTCTTAAGGAGATCTGCCACTTTAGGGATGCTCCCTTAAGAACAAAACCCCACCTTGCAGTGTGTCGAGTACCGCAACGGGGACAATATTGCTGGGGGCTCTGTGTGGTGTTGGTATTAGAGCTGGCCTATTCGCATGTGCAACCCGAGGACGGGTTGGCCCCAAGAGGGTTGGAATGTAATATCCCACATTGGGTAGGAAGACCCTTGGAACGGCCCATATAAGTGGGAGCGAAGCTCTCCCCACCAGCGAGGCCTTTTGAGGGAGGATCCCTGAATAGCGGATCTCCTCAAGAACAAAACCCCACCAGGCAGTGTGTCGGGTGCTGCAACGGGGACAATATTATTGGGAGCTCTGTGTTGTGTTGGTATCAGAGCTGGCCTGTTCGCATGTGCAACCCGAGGACAGGTTGGCCTCAAGAGGGGTGGAATGTAATATCCCACATCGGGTTGGAAGACCCTGGGAACGACCCATATAAGTGGGAGCAAAGCTCTCCCCACCAGCAAGGCCTTTTGAGGGAGGATCCCTGAATGGCGGATCTCCTCAAGAACAAAACCCCACCAGGCAGTGTGTCGGGTGCCGCAATAGAGCCCCTAGCAATATTGTCCCCGTTGTGGCACCCGACACACTGCCTGGTGGGGTTTTGTTCTTGAGGAGATCCACCATTCAGGATCCTTCCTCAAAAGGCCTCGTTAGTGGGGAGAACTTTGCTCCCACTTATATGGGCCGTTCCCAGGGTCTTCCTACCCCAATGTGGGATATTACAACCCTTGCAATAAAAACATTGTATAATCGATACCAAAATTGTTCATTATTACCCCAAGAGTTATTTAACTTATCCGCAGATCATTTTCATCCATAATATACTCAATCATATCAGAAACATCACTATTCATCACACAAACCATGGACTTTGAACCATATTCCACAAAATCAGATTTTTAGCCTCGGGTTGGTGTTCCAAGTTTTTGATATAAGCTTTGGAAATTCATAACTAATTCTAGAAAAACAAAAATCATGTATATGATAGCTTTTTGGAAAGCTTTAGATGTTAACTAATGACTAAAAATAGTTCAGACTAAGAAAACATCAGTTGGACCACGAAAAATAATAGAATAGTACCAGAGATTCTCTCTCTATAAAGCTCCAATTAATATGCTCTCAATTTCTAAAGA
Organism: Erythrophleum ivorense; assembly: GCA_026724425.1. Lineage (NCBI taxonomy): Eukaryota > Viridiplantae > Streptophyta > Magnoliopsida > Fabales > Fabaceae > Erythrophleum > Erythrophleum ivorense. Next base: position 152,831 of record JAIUCV010001166.1, read on the forward strand.
AAGTTTATATGTCTAGTTTATAGCTATAAAATTTCATGATCATTAGATTTCATTTGACCCATGTGTGACACAGAGAAGCAAACTGATTATATAAATAGTGCACAAACTAATTCTGCATAATTTGACAAACTTTGAAAAATCATATTAAATTCTCTAAAGCTCCAAATTGAATGCTCTTTGGATCTGTGAAAAGATATAGATGACACCTATACTCATGCCAAGACTAATTCTTTAGTCAAATTTTGGTTCAACTCAAGAATATGGCACTTTTTGGTACCAACTTAAGCAAAAAATGTGCCAAATGGTCTTCTATCATTTCTATGATCATTTGAGCACGTCCCATAGCATAAACACAACATATATAAGCATTCCAAATGGTACAAATCATCATGAACCTTAAACTCACTATCCCACATGCATAAATACACATTCAAGAATAGGCTTTAAAATGCTAAAATCATACAATCTCGCATATATGGCTCCAAATTTGATCCATACACTACATTTGCATACTTTTATAATTGCTCAAGTATTTACATCTCAAAAATGACTTATACACACAAACTTTGACACTTAATTACACCGAAAAGCAAGCTATTGTCAAGAGGTAGCTCCTTGGCTCCCATTCTTACTTTCTTCGGCACCACCTAGGCATGGTTAGATAAAGAAGAGAAGGGGTTGAGATTTAAAGAATCTCAATAGCTCATACACCTTTTAAAGTAAGCATGTAGGCATATAATCATGTCAAGGAACACAAGTGTGCATCCAACATAAACAAGAGTCATACAAACCACATTTTCTACATTATCAAAGCATGTTAAAGTCAATATTAAGTTTTAAGGACTTTTGGTCTAGCCTCACCCCATTTTTGGGACTTTTGGATTGGCCTCACTCTTTTTATAGGGACTTTTAACTTAGCCTCACTTATGCTTAAGACTCTTGGCTTTGGCTCACCCCATTTTTAGAGACTTTTGGCTTTATCTCATCCATTCCAAAGGAGTTTTGGCACAACCTCACCCATAAGAGCAATTTCACAAACAAAAGCCAATCTAAGAAAACATAATGGTACCATATTAATTAAGTAATGGCAAGTGGCATATCTTAAGATTCAAACACACATACAAGCATTCAATGCTAATTATACAGCTATAAAATGCACACAAGAAAGGATGGAGAGCTACCTTGGTTCAAGAAGATAAATTCTTCCTTTGTTTCCTCACTTCCCTTGACTCGGCCTCATACCCACACCTAGGAGGGAATTGATTCATTTGGCTTAGACACAACTAACAAGATACAATTCAATCATTAGAACCATCTCTAGCCTCACATAAACACTACACAAGCTATATCTAGCTTGTGGCACCATTATGGTTCCATACAAGGACATAATGAAGCAACCTATATAATTCAAGGTCTTGGCTCCCATTTCTCACTCATTCTAAGTCACATGACTCCATTGAAAGTTATTGGAGCCATCACAAATTCAATCCAAGGAGACAAATAACAAGTTGCTTCTTTATGCTTAAAAAAGGGAACATAACTTCCAACTTTTAAAACATGATTTCTAAATTAAAACAAATGGTTCCTTTGGTGTTTATAATTCATATCTAGACTACTTTAAACCTTAGAATCAAAGAAAACAATCCCTAGGTGCTCTTTTCGCTCCTTGGCCAAGAATCACCCACACTTAGGAGTCTATGGAGTTTCTTTCAATTTCCTAGGGGATTAGGCATCCATGAAGCTTCCTAGATGTCTTGAGAGCTCAAACATACTCTTAGACAACCAAAATTAACCTTAGAAAGTTTCATATTTGTCAAGGTGCAACTAAATCCCAAGTTATTACAACTTGCTATCTAATGGTTCATTTTGATTCCTAATTTATTCCCCATGCCTCAAAAAATACACTCACTTACTATCATGTTTAGATCAGAATTGGACCCCTATTATATAGCCCTTATTCTGACCAAAACCATGAAGGAAGAAGAAATCAAGAAGAAGCAATTATACTATGATTTACTTACCTTATTTACAAGCCTTTCAAGGGAGCTTCCTTATGCTATCAAGAGCACTTCCAAATCCTCTCTTCCCTCTCTTGAACCAACCACATATCAACACCAAAATAATCACTAAAACTATGAGAAGGAAGAGGAAGAAGAGGGGAAGAAGTTTAACAAAGCAAGGAGTAAAAAAAAGTGGCTAAATCTTACCCTTTCAAGGCTTGCTTCCTCCTCCTTTTGCTCTCCCTCTTGTGCACCACTGTCAACTCTCTTTGATTCTATTTCGAAGTGCAAGAGAGTTGGTTAGAGTGGAAGGTAGATCTGGGATGCTTTAATAAGGCCAAGTATCCATTTACACAACTTTGCAACTTAGTCCCTTGTCTTAGTTTTTACTATTTGGGTCAATTTCAATTCTTTTTCAAAATCTATCTTTTTCATCATAAAATTTGGATCCTCTAATTCATAAAATGGTTTTGGTTTCACTCAAATTGGATTCCAAATCATTCAGTCAAAGTTTTGGCTAATCGATGGTCAAAATCGCTCACCAATGAGGTTTCAACTATTCTCGGGATATTCATGGTTTTTTGGGCCTCTGAAAACCCTGGAAAGCTTAAATCTTTTGTTTAAGAAGTCCTCCTATGAATTTTTCAAATTTTTCAAAAATTACAAAAATTGCCTTACATTCTTTTGCAAAGTTTTCCAAGCTCTTTTGGCTTGATTTTTCAAGCAACTCAAGCCTCACATCCTCATTTTAGGGGTATAGATTATTATTCAAATTTTATCTGCTGTCAAATCTTTTTATTTAGGTGACCCATTTTAGTAATTACCTTAGTTTCAGGCATTTTGCCATTATCGGGTATTATAGTGTGCATACATAAGGATGAAGAAGTAAGAAATATAGTGCTATCTAAAGCTCATAAGAGTTGTGTAACACCATAATTTTAGGACTCAATTCATACAATTCCCATGCCTCATCTTATGTTTATTCTATGGAAACAATATAGTGGCATAGGAAGTTATGAATAAAAGTACATTTCTCTACCGGTAAAATTTTTCTTTCGGAGTCCCATAGGCCATATGAAAGCATCTATCACTTTATCATACTTAAACACATGAATATAACTTATTTCCATCATCAAATTTGGCCTACAACTCGTAGAAAGCAAAGGAGCATATGAAATCCATGTTTGTATTTTCGGCCAGAATTTCCTCTTTTCTGTCACAAACTTTGGAAATTCATAACTAAATCTATAAAAATCGAAAACATGTAATCTCAGTCATTCTGGAAAGATTAAGACGTCTCCGTTATGCTAAAAATATGTAGAAGTCTTAAAATCTCATATATAATGCGTTTGACATGCAAAATCATCTACTGGTCGGAGGGTTCCTGATACTATCATAGTTTACTGATATAGACTTCAAAAATGTCTAACTAATTCCACAAAAATCCAATGCTTGAAAAATGATATCACTATGAAAATATGTAGATGTTAAATAGAGAGAAAAAATATCTCCAGATCAGTACATCAAGCCAAACGCCCGGAAATCGATGGAACAGTACCTCGGGTCTGGCAAGATGTCTGATACTGGGCAGAACCTTCGAAAATGCATATCTTCCTCTCTAGACCTCCAAATGAGGTGATCTCAGTGGCCACAGAAAGCTTATGACCTCTAGTTTATGCATATAAAATTTTATAAGCATTGGATACCATTTGACCATCGGGTGACACAGAATTCAAAACTGCCAGTATGAACAGTACCCATACCAGAATCCATGAAAAATCCCAACTTTGAAAATTCCTTAAATATTCTCTAGGTCTCCGAAAATTATGATCTTTAACTTCCCAAAAAGCTCTTAATGAGACCTCATTTCATGCCAAGTTTCAGGGCAAGACTAACTCATTTGGCCAAAAAGTGACATAAGGTTCCATTATGGTCAAATTTGGCTCCATATGAGGTACCAAATTTACCAAATGGCCTTCCCTTGGTTGTGGCACCTTTTGGGCAGGCATAAAAGTACCTTTGAGACTTGGGTAAGCTGCCCAAATGGTCCCAAACCTCATGCATCTCATTTTGGCCATTCAACCCACACTTATGCATACATTCATCAAAATCCCATATTGCACACTTTGGCCATACATACTCAAAATATGTGCTATAGGGCATATATCATTTTCATACATCTAACCAACACATAATAGTATAATCACACATGTCTCAAGGTTCATGGTACATATACAACCTCATATACACTATGAACCATCATTATGGTTCCAAAATAGACAAAATACTACATAAACTTGTCACTCCTTGCTCTTTATGGTTGTTGGCTCCCTTCACCATAAGTGTTTGGTCCACCTAGCATGTTAGATCATTGGAGAGGAGGGGATGAGATTCAAAGAATCTCAATAGCTCACACACCCATTTACATCACATTCAAGGCATACATATACCAAATGCATAACCATACAAGCATAAAGTGTGCAATAAATTCCATTCCATGCACATTCACATGTCAAGATTACTTTCATGCTCTAGGAACTTTTGGTTTAGCCTCACCCCATTTCTAGGACTTTTGGATTTGCCTCACTCTTGGTCTAGGGACTTTTGACTTTGCCTCACCCATTCAAGGGACTTTTGGCCTTGTCTCACCCATGCCATGAGACTTTTGGCATCTGCTCACCTTCATTAAGGGACTTTTGGCATCACCTCACCCTTATGAGCTCTTTCCATAACCATAGTCACTCAAGACAACACATTGGTACCAATGCACAACAAGGATCAAGTGGCATATTATCAAGTATCAAGAATGCATGCAAGCACACTAAGACATACATATGCACACAAGAATGCAAAGAGAATGAGGTGGAGAGCTACCTTGCACAATTTCACACACTTTTTCTTTAGCTTTCAAGCCTCCTCTTTCGGCCACACACCTACAAATTGGTGGAGATGGTTTCTCTTGGCCTATATACAAATTATGGGAGCCCAATTAGGTTCATGAAACACATTATAAGTCTACATCACTTGATAAAACACTAGATTGCTCTATAGGCTCCATTATGGTCTATAAAGGCACCTAATGAAGCAACACCCCTCAAGGGACTTCTAAGCCTCATTATTTCCTTTCAAATATAATTCTTGACTCCTTTTAAACCTCTTGGAGTCATCACATCATTAAAACAAAAGGCCTAACACCATGTTGCTTCTTTAGGTCATAATATGGAACCTAAGACACCAAATCACTTTCTTTAAGTTCTAAATTTTTTCTAAGGCCTCTACTCATCTTCACTCATCACATATGACTCAAGAATAGCCTTAGAAAAATTTAAAACTCTCCCTAGCTATAGGAACTTGCCTAGGCCGAGACTATGGGGGGAAGAAGAGTTCACGGCCTTCTTAATTTTTCCTTGATGGGAGACACACTTGGGAGACTTCCTAGAGGTCTTAGGAGCTCAATCAAATACTCACACATGCAAGGAAACTCATATATCAAATTAGTTTTTGCAAAGTGTTCAAGAGCTCTACACTTTTTCTTCTTAGAGTTCATTAATTTTTCTTGCAATTTCTTTGCTTTCTTGGATGGGAGGTGCATGTGGGAAGCTCTCTAGGGGTCTTAGGAGCATGTTTAAACATTCAATTAAGTCTAAGAACATTCATATAAAATCAGATTTGCAAGGGAGCATTTGGATCCCTAATGGTTCCATCTTGTTTCCTAATGCCCCTTTCTTGATTCTATTGGTTCATTCTTAATCCTTGCACTCCAAAACCTCTAATCCTTCCATAAATTGGGCAGAAAACAGCTCCTAAAAATTGGGCTCATGGTGCCCAAATTTGTGCAAGAAGGAGGGGGAGGGAGAAGCTACCAAAGAATGAAAGTTTTACATTGTTTTCTTGCTCTTTCTTGGTTGCTTTTCACTTTCCTTGGTTGCCTCACTCCAAACACGAATTTTTCCTCTCCGTTCTGCCCCCAAAACAGCACCAAACTCTCCATTAAAACCATAGAAAGAAAGCTTGAGAGGAGAGGAGCAAGGTTCAAGAAGGAAGGATATGGAATTTCTTAAAGTTTCTTACCTTTTTCTTGAATCTCTTCCTCCAAAATCCTCCTCCTCTTGTGCCTAAGAAGCTGGAGTTTTCCCTCTGAAATTGGGCAGAAGCAAGTCGGTCTTAGAGAGGAGAGAAAGAACGTGGATAAGAAGGAGCTAAAAGGCACTTTATGCAACTTTTTACTTTTGCATTTTAGTCCCTTTTCTTGGCTTTTTTATTTTAGACTCATATCAACTCCTTTTTGAAATCTGTCTTTTCCATCATATTCCTTAGGCTCTTAATCATAAGAATTGCCTTTGGAATCACTCAAAAAGGATCTAAAACCATTCCGAACCATTCGGTCAAAGTTTTGGTCAACTTTTGCCGAAATCGCTCACCGGAGGGGTTTCAACTGTTTTAGGGTTCTCATGGTTTTCAGGGCCTCTGAGAACCCCAGAAAGCTCAAATTTTCCATTTAAAAAAGCCCTCCTATGAGATTTCAAAATTTTCCAACAATTACAAAAATGCCCCTACTTTTTTCGGCAAATTTTCTGAGCTCTTCTGGCTATGGTTTCTGGGCATCTCAAATCTCAAATCCTCATTTTCTAATATTTAAAATTTTATCATAATTTTAGTTGGCCCCAATTCCTTCTATTTCAAAGACTTCCTTTTATATTTGGCCCATTTCTTATGTTTACGGAGAAACTGAACATTGCATTTCTCACGTTTACGGAGGGACCGGATGTTACAAGTTGGCACACCATCCATCTAGGCACCACTAAAATGTATAGAGACTTTAAGAAGAGTTTTTAGTAACCTAGAATGAAGTTAGACATAACAGAGTTTGTTAATAGATGTTTAGTTTGGCAGAGGGTTAAGATTGAACACCAAAAACCAGTAGGATTGTTATACCTTTAGAGATTTTAAAATGGAAATGGGATAGTATATCCATAGATTTTGTGATGGGATTGCCTAGGACATCCTTGGGTTATGATGCTATTTGGTTGATTGTGGATAAACTAACAAAGTCAACACATATTTTTCCTATTAGAGCCACTTATCCCTTAGATAGGCTAGCACAACTCTATGTCCGAGATATTGTGAAGTTACATGGTGTCCCAAATAACATTATATCAAATAGAGATCCCAAGTTTACATCAAAATTTTAGCAACCTCTACAAGAATCTTTAGGAACTAATTTTAATTTTAGCACTACCTATCACCCTCAATCAGATGGATAGACTAAGAGAACCATTCAAACTCTTGAGGATATGCTTAGGGCTAGTATACTAGAATTGAAAAGGAGCTGGGATGTGTGCCTTTAGCTAAGTTTGCCTACAATAATAGTTGTCATTCTAGTATCTAGATGACACCATTTTAAGCATTTTATGAGAGAAAGTGCAAGTTACCTTCGTGTTAGGTAGAGCTTGGTGAGAGGAGTCTCTTAGGTCCAAATATAGTGGACCAAACCACCCTTCAAATAGAACTCAATAGGAAGAAGTTAGTAGCTACCCAGAGTAGGTAGAAAAGTTATGCAAATAAGAGAAGGAGACCTTTAGAATTTGAAGCAGGAGACCAGGTGTTTCTTAAGGTTACTCTGGTGACGAGCATAGGATGGTTTATTAAGTTCAAAAAGCTCAGTCCTCATTACCTTAATCCTTTTCAAATTCTTGATCGAATAGGATGTAGTACCATAATTATATAGGACTCAACTCATCGCAAAATTAGTATACAATACTCATTTGCATGAAAATTACACTTTTAGCGGTAGTATTTTGTGTTATTTAAAGCTTAATAAATTCATTATTTGCTTTATAGACTATGTTAGCTTACCAAAATCATTTTCCATCCATAAAGTGTTTTTTTGACCAGAATCATCACAATTTACAGCTCACATTTCGGGTCCAAGCCATAGAATACAAAATCACATTATACTTTATATTTTTTTCATCCATTCCATATTCTGATATGAATTTTTGAAAATTATAATTAATTCTAGAAACATTTAAATCATGTAAATTATACCATTCTAGAAGATATAGATGTCCTTTAACTACCATAAAAATTTCAAATAAAAAAACTAGGTTTGCCCTATGAAAACCAAAGGAACAATAACACTAGTCACCAATGCATTTTATAGCTAAACTCCAACTTTAAAAATTCATTTTCCCCTCTACAAAGCTCCAATTGAGGGGTTCTTGGTAGCTATAGAAATCTTATGATGTCTAGTTTATGCTTGTAAAATTTAATGAGCATTAGGCTTCATTTGGCCCTTAAGTGACACAAAAATACAACTAACCACATGAACAGTAACAGTAAGAGTTTCTACATAATTCAGACAAGTTTGAAAAATCATAATAAATTATCTAGAGCTCTAATACTGGTGGTCTTTGCCTCTATGAAAGCTCTTGATGAGACTATTTTCTTGCCAAATTTTATGCAAAAAATCATCCATTTGGTTAGACTTTAGTTTAGCTCAAGAAAGTGGCAAATTTAGAGTCCATAAAGGGGTCAAGATGCACCAAATGGCTTTCTCATCATTCCACAATCATTTGAGCACATCCAATAGCATAACATAGCCTATGAGAGCATCACAAATGGTCTAAATCATCATGCATCTCAAAATCACTATCCTAGTTATTCTTACATGCATGGACATTAAAGCATAAGGACGTCAAAAACTCACATAACCATTCATTTCCAAATTCCATTCATACATCATACTTACATAAATTTATTGTGCTCAATGGTTTACATCACACGTACATCATATAGACACAAAATTTGACATTAAAATGCATAAAATTCCTATTCTATTGTCAAAATTCCATGCCTTAAAGTGTTTGGCCTTCATTTCTTGCTCCACTTGGATCACCTAAACATGTTTAGACATATGTTAGGAAAGAATGAGATTCAAAGAATCCTAATAGCTCTTTTTCCCTTTTAAGCATATATATATATATGGTATGTTTTCAAGTCAAAGAATGCAAGCATGTACTAAAAGCATCTTGTAAGCATACATAAACATTTTCTCATATCACATAAACTCATACATTGTCAAACATAGGCTTTAAGGGTTTTTTATCTAGCCTTGCCCAATTCCTTGGAACTTTTGGATTTGTCTCACACATTTTTAGGGACTTTTAATTTAGCTTCACTTCTTCTTAAGACTTTTGGCTTAGTCTCACCCATTCTTAGAGACTTTTGGCATTTTCTCACCCATTCTAAGAGACTTTTGGCACAATCTCACTCATTCAAGCCATCTTGCATTCAAAAACATGTTTCAAAAAGCATAATGGTACCATAGCATTTCATCAAAAGCTATAAATATATCTCATGGTTTAAACATACACACAAGCATAACAATGACAATCAAACATCCAAGACATGCATATAGGAAAGATTAAAGAGCTACCTTGAATCAAAAATCACAACCTCCTTCCTTGGTCTTTCCTTTCCCCTTCTTAGCCACACACACACACAACTATGTGGAGCTTAATGCTCTTGGCCTAGACACATCAAATGAGACACAATTACATCATTGGAGCAAGTTCTAATTTTATACAAACTCTATGCAAGCTTACTTTGTTCTAAAACATGGTTATGGTTCCATATAAGTGCATGATGAAGCAACCCCTAGGATTCATGATCTTGGCTCCAATTTCTCATTCAATCTAAGTCTCTTGACTCCATTTAGACTCCTTGGAGTCATCACAAATTCAATTCAAGGAGACTAGATTCAAGTTGTTTCTTTATGTCTTAAAAAGGAACATAAACCTCCATCTCACAAACCATGATTTCTAAATTCAAACCAATGCTTCCCTTGATATTTATTAATTATATCTAGGCCATTCTCATCCTTAGAATTAATTAAACTTCTCTCTAGGTGCTTAAAGCTTGCTTGGCCAAGACATGAGAAAGATAATGGACCTATGATCTAATTTCTCATTCAATCTAAGTCTCTTGACTCCATTTAGACTCCTTGGAGTCATCACAAATTCAATTCAAGGATACTAGATTCAAGTTGCTTCTTTATGTCTTAAAAAGGAACATAAACCTCCATCTCACAAACCATGATTTCTAAATTCAAACCAATGCTCTCCTTGATATTTATTAATTATATCTAGGCCATTCCCATCCTTAGAATTAATTAAAACTCTCTCTAGGTGCTTGAAGCTTGCTTGGCCAAGACATGAGCAAGATAATGGACATATGAAGTTTGCTTGATTTTTCTAAGGAAATTGGTACTTATGAAGCTTCTTAGATGTCTTAAGAACTCATATATACTCTTACATAGGGTAGACTATCCTTAGAAAGCTTCAAGAATGGCTAGGTGCAATAAAATCCCTATAATTTACAACTTGAATTCTAAAGCTTCTCTTTTAAATCTAGTTGCATATTATTATTTCTCATATTCTGAAACCCTTGTTTCTTCCTTGCTAAGACCAAAAATCATCCCCCCTTTGGTGGTCTAGGGCTGGCCAAAATTTTCCCTATGAAGAACAAGGAAGAAGAAACAAAGGAAACCATGGAAGTTATCTTGATTTCAAGCTTTTCCAAGAGCTATTTCACTTGCTTCTTGTCTCTCCTTCAATTTCTCTCTTCCTCTCACTGAACCAACCATGAATCATCCTCAAATCAATCATCAAAACTATAGGAAAAGAGAGGAGAAAGAGGAGAACAAGATTGGTGAAGGAAGAAGTATGAAAAGCAATGGATTTTCTTACCTTTTTGCTTGATTTTCTCTTCCTTTCTTCCCCCCTCTTGGTGCACCACTTCAAGAAGCCTAGGGTTCTATTTTGGAGTAGACAAAAGTCAATCAAGGTAGATGGGAGAAGTGGGGCGTGATATATATGTGCTAGGTTAGCTTAAGACACTTTTTCAAAATTTCCATGTTGTCCCTTTTTTTGGTTCTTTCCATTTAAGCTCATTTTAATTCCTTTTTGAGAACCATCTTTTACATTATGAAATTTAGGTCCTTTAATTCAAAAAATGCCTTTGGTTTCACCCAAATTAGATTTAAAACTTTCCTGAACAAATTGGTCAAAGTTTCAATCAACTAATACTCTAAAATGTAAACCGAAGGGGTTTTAACTATTCTAAAGGTTCCTATGGTTTTAAAGGCCTTTGAAATCCCAGGAAACTAATTTTTCCCATTTAAAGATCCCTCTTTTGATTTTTCTAAAAGTTGCTCAAAATTACAAAAATGCCACTCCATTTTCATCAATTTTTATTTAGCTTTTCTGGCTCCGGTTACTAGGTATCTTAAGCCTTGTATCCATATTTCTAGTTGTCTAGATTATTGTTCTAATTTTATTGGGCCTCTAATTACTCAATTTAGGGGACTTCCTTTAGTAATCTACTTAGTTTATAGCTTTTAAAACGACAAATGTTACATAAGACCCATAGCTTGCAGAGTGGCACCCCAAATTTCGCCTAATTGCATGATGTGTTCCACATATCTAGTTGAAAAAGTATCACCCGACCCTTCACATGTCATTGAGCATAATAATGTGTATCTATAAGATAATTTATCTTTTATGATTAAGCCAAAAAAGATAGTGGACTTAAAAGTGAAATAATTGCGTAATAAGAACATCCTCCTAGCGAAAATGGTATGGAAAGGACTAATTCCTAATGAAGCAACTTGGGAGACGGAGGAAGTAATGAAGCAAGATTATCCAACACTTTTTGAGTGAGGTATGTTTAATTTTGAGGACAAAATTCCTAAAAGGATGGAAAAATGTAATACTTCAAAATTTATTAAGAATAATTATGATGAATTAAGGGATTAACATAAGAGATTTGGGAAGAATAAGAAAAAAAAGGACTTATAAAGAAATAGATTTATTTTAGACATTTCGAGACGATAATCATTTTTTCATTATTAGATGAAGATATATTAAATATAATTATAGGTTTAATTAATGAAATTAATTAAGGGAAGATGGACATTTAATTTGGGCCTTATGATTAATTCCTTTATGCCAGAGCCAAATATAAGACCCCCTCTTAGTTTAGGAAGAATAGCCCAATTTAATTTCTTAGAAGCCCAAAACTTAGAAAATGGGACCAAGTGGGACATGGATCCTTAAGTCAGCCCCAAACCTCACTAAAACCCTAAACCTCACTAAAATCTTCTTAAGGAAGCTCAAGAGGGAAATTCGAATATCTAAAGGAGGCTAGGGTTTCTTTAGTATATCTCTACCATTTATTAACCCTAGAAGAAGATTTAGCCAAGGTAACCTATATGAAACTTGTTCCTCTCATTCTTCTCTATAATTTGGTCTAAATAGTTTCTAGTTTAGTGAATTTTTCTCTATCACCCAAATCTAAAACTTGCTTTGTAACATGTCAAAATTAATTAAGGATAATTATGCTTAATTAGAAATTAATATGAGTAATTAGTAAAATTAATTAAGTGGAAAGGGAGATGGATATTAAAT